>WOVY01010331.1:0-100000 GCA_013436015.1 Rhipicephalus annulatus
GACCGCTCGTCTAGTGTCGGCTCATGATGCGATATTCGACGGTAAAGGTCGATGGTGAAGGTGGGAGTGCGAGGGCTCATCCTGCCGGTAGTGGCAATACCAGTTCCTTGCGGTGCAGTTCTGTGCAGCAATGTCCGACACGCGCTTGCAAGGAGGCACGGTCGGTTCGACGAGTTAGAACAGTGGTTATCGGCCGTCGGTGTGTCAGAGAACCCTCGCAGACTGACCGAAGTGATGGCAGACCCCTTGATGGGCTGATGTAGCAGACTCACGGGGCTGATGTAGCAGACTCAGTTATTAATTTAGGCTTTGGGGGCCCAAGTGACCTTGGTCAAAATTTTGCAGCAGTTCCTAGAGCAGGACCTGGGACTGGGAATAGGTCAGAACTCCCCATTTAAAACTGAGTAGAGCACAATATTGTGCGCCCAGGATGCTTTGGACGAGTTCGCACCCATCTAGAGATTTCCTTAGCAGGCTCCACACAGATACATATCCTCATTGCCCGGATTGCGGGAGAGATTTCTGCACTTTAGCCACATGCTCTAGCCTGTGTTACATGACTTCAACAGGAGAGATGACTTGGAGAAGGCCATCACGTGCTCCAACTGGAAGACTAGTTCAAGGCAGTCTAGAGGGCTCATGAGAGAGTTAAGAGGCTTGTACTGCCGGCTCCCACATGGAATTAGCCGATGGCCAGCATGGGTCCTCTGTGGGACCCGCACTGGCTGACTCCTGAGGAACCTAAATAAAGTTCCCTTGTTTTTTTTTTCCGTCTGCCACAAGCACAATGGCGTCATGGAACCCCACTTGAGAACCAATGAGTTATAACGTATATATTGGGACCGAGCTCTCAATCAAAGATCGAGTACGCTGCTGCAAACAGCAACTGTGGCGCTTTTAGAACGATGGATTTTCAGATTTGAAGGCTCCCTTCCGGTGTACTTTGCAGCTAAGGTGCAGCACTGCTGAACTCGAGGACGCTGGTTCAATATTCCTGATCATGAATGAGGCTGCATATCCATAGGGCTAAATGCTAAAACATCTATGAAAATTGACACCTGTACGTGTTGGAACGACTTCAGGCAGTTACAGTTACGGTGGCACTTAGCCCATTTTTTGTTGTTGAATAGAGGGTTTATTCGCGACTTTCTCTTGATTCTCCCATAACGTAAATGAAAAACGTGACAGTTTGCTTGGAGCGGCTCGGACACGTCTTCAGGGTACCTGCATAGCGCCATCAACTAACATCAGTACTTCTAGTTTTCACATATCTTGCATTATTATGACAGGCGCTTTCTGTTTTTTTTTGTTTTGCTTATACCATACACATGCCGTTCGCCTGGCGGCCCGCACTTGTGGTCTCTCAGTCTTGTTCACAACTCCCCTATGAGTACTTTTGGAATTGTACGAACTGTTAACTGATTTAATGTTTGCGCGTATGACTGTACAGTGCGTGAGGTTCTCTCCAAATGTACATTTTAAACGGTACAAAAATTACAAATATAAGAATAACGAAAATCTGCTGCTATCCTTCGTTAAGTGCCACATCTGATCCTCTTAAAACCCTCGATGCCGTATACTGCTAGGAATGCCCCCAACGCGACGGCAACATATAGACACAGACCTGGTTTCTTGTGTGCGCTGAACCGAACAAAGTTGTTGCTTCCGATGGCCCTCGTCTAATGTGGGTGCGAAAGAGTGTGCACTTACAGTCACAAAAACGGTATTCTCGGATGTTCTCAATACGCCCGATCACTCATTTCTTTTCTTCGGAGAAGTGGGGACTCTTTTTGAGATGTACGCCAAGACAAAAAGAATAATAATAAAAAAGAAACGGGAGTGGTTCTTTTTTCAGAGGATTGATGCATTGGAGGAGGCCATCTAGGCACCGGCTCGCCTATAAATGTCGCACGTCATCGCAATGTCCGCGTTGTGGTCGAGCAATCAAGGTGATCGAGAGGTGGTGGGACGAGCAGATTTGGCGAACGAGCGTGGTCCACCTCATTCACCGATGACGACGATGGTCGAGAAAAAAAGTGCAGCAACTCTTACGACATTTCATTCTTTCTCATCGCTTATTGCTGGCCTGTTACAATGAATGTAGAGGGGAAGGGGGAGGGCGAGCTTTTTTGATTCGTGTTGAACACCTGCACTCGAATGCGGGCTTGCGGAATCGTGGAGGCGCACGAAAGTGCGTGTCAGAGAGAACCAAAGTGCTATTGAATTCCAACACTTTGGCATTGAACGCCTCCAACCCCCACCCTCTTCAGCAAACCCCCATGGGAATTTATATCAAGAAAACTCTTTAGAGACTCCCACTTCAGGGGTATTAGAAGGGGGGGGGGGTTGACGTGAACACGGAGGTAAGCTGCAGTCTCAATGAGAATCGGAGCAAAATGCACGATGAAATATAAATAAATAAATAAATAAATAGAATAAACAAAGCGTGAAACGTCATAGACTTCTTTGAAAAAAGCTTGTTCAGTTCTGTTCAGAGCCCCGCAGAGAATATTAAAAATTAAAAGCAAATGTTTGTAATTATGGTGCCGGGTAAGCCATTAGAGGACACTTGCAGCAAAATATTGAGCATCAAAAGTAGCCCTTTATTGTGCCCATATTTATAGAAATAACTCCGCATTTGTTTGATAATCAGACAAGTCGCATATTGTTTATTTCAGGTTCCAAAACCACGATGTAATATGTGGCGCACCGTACTGAGGGACTATGGATTAGTGTGGACCTTATGGAGTTCTTTAACTTGCAACTACATCAGCAACATAATTGTTTTTGGGCCCTAACAGGATCCGCGAATACACACACTGTAGAAGTCATGAAGGTGGGAAGCGGATAGACTTAGCTCTTTATAAACAAAATTTCATGGCTCTGAGAAGCTCAAAGAGGCAATCAGCCGTATAAAATGCGAGAACATAAAATTTAACTGCGTAGCGTTTGTAGTTGCCTTCAGCAAGCGCTCCCCATTTCGGAAACAGAAGCGTTTTTCGCTTCGTGTGGGACCTGTTTCAATCACGAGGTAATTAAATAACAGTAGAGTAATGGCGAAAACGGTTTAGTCAGTCGCATGAAGTACGATCGAAAAGTTCCGTACTCCTGGGATGCGATTCGGACACGCATTCTGCTTTGCTTATTGTGGCTGGATCACGACCCCGAGACAAAAAAAGGGAACGCTGGTTACCTGTGAATTCTTGACCCCTTCGGATCGCGATCAAGCCTCCGAGGTGCACCTTTTCACTCAAACCAAACAACCGTGCGATATCGACGCCTTGCTTCCACGTATAGCTCGAACGAGTCGTCTCCACTCTTTGCTCGTGAGGAGTGAGAATCTCTCGACGTCGACGAACAAAGGGAGTCCCTCAATACTGGTCGACGATTCCCACTCATTGTGATTACGCGCAATTGTTGTAACGGAGATGACCCACCGCCGTATCGACAACGCCGCTCAAGTGAAGACAGAAAGGACGCTGGTCGTCTAACAATACTGCGGTCTAACACGCCAGCTTCGTTTGAGCCGATCCCCTCCGCCCATCATCCGCGAAGGTGCGATGCCGGATGAGAAGATCGCGGGGCAATGATGTCTTATGTTATTGCAGCCATTTTTATCGACGCCCCCAGAGCACAGGCAGGCGAAACGCAGGTTGGGAGAGTATTGCATTTTCTTTAGCTTCTCTGTGTAGCCATTTCATCCCTCCAGGGACAGGGTGAAACATGGGGCCAGTTTGCCTGGGACCAAGCAATAAGCTTGAAGTACTCGTTTATCCTTCATAGAATTTCCTTAAAGAACAGTGTGCAAGTCTTTTATGAAGGCGGAAGCTTTATTTTGCTCCTCACAACTCGTTAAGACGCCCTTACGCAAAAACGTCCAAATGAAAACAAATTAACATGACGTTGTGACGACGTTCACATCGTGGCATTGACGTGACGCCGTGACTTGTTTTGACGTCACCACGACGTGACAAATGAGTAAAATGTGTCCCTCTGTGATGTTGTCATCAATTAATTCATGAATGAGGTCACCTAGTGTTGTGATCTGATGACGTCATCCACACGATTTCGTCGCCTGACTAAAGGTGGGTCGATTTCGGAAGTGCAATACCGGGTGAGGCGCTCAAAGCTTCAGAAGGCAGCAAAGTGGGAAGGGGGACAACGCAATAACGGAGAATTTAAATGAGCACTTCGCGAGGGCATACGTATTCACTGGCGCTCTGTTTAGCATTGTCTTTTGAGGCCCCTCACCAGCCTCTTAAGACACAAAAAACGAACTTATTATTCTCTCCTGGCGTTTCTTGTCTTTCTCGCGCACTTCATGACGCAGACAGTGACTTCCGTGAACGTGAATAATGTAAATGCTCTCGGTTGGTCCACATACGTGAGATATTTTTTTTATTGAAGTAGAAAATAAACAAAGGAGTTTTTGTCACCGTTACTTGGCGACGGCTACCCCTTTCCACTTGATTGGTACAAATAAAAAAAATGGCAGCATATCCACGGAGTGAATGATGGAGAGTGGGGCGAAGGCATTCGTCCGTCCATGCGTCCGTCTGTGTGACCGTCCATGCGTCTGTTTGTGCGCCCGTCCCCTGCGTTCTTTCATGCATCCCGCCCTGCGTCCGTTCATGCGTCCATCCATGCATCTGTTTGTGTGTCCGTTCGTTCGTCTATTCAACGCCTCAAGTCCCACCATCTCGCATCTTTTATCATATATTCCCCCATATGAAGCACCGCCATCCAGCGCGACATTCCAAGGACTAAACGAGAGGTGGCACACGCACACTTTCTTACGGCTGAGCTTGGGTCACTCCCACCTTAACACCTCGAGTCATGGTATATCTAGTTCACTGTATCATGGCACTGCGACCAAACGCTCGCTAAACCTTTCGAAAACCAAGGAGGTTACGCCCAGCGAGTATAAGTAGCAACCTTTCCTGTCAGATAGGGCTGAATTACATGCAGATGGCTGCTAATGAGAAATGAGAGACAGGAGGTTCGGCTTTACTTTCTTACGGCTTGCGCTTCGTATCTACTTTTCTCATTTTAACCACCTTGAGTTCATTCATGGTATATACAAGTTCATTGTATTCATGGCACTGCGGCTCACGCTCGCTAAACCTTTCTAAAGCTAAGGAGGTTACACCCAGCGAGTATAATGTAGCATCCCTTTCTTGTCCGATAGTGCTCAATGTACATGCCAATGGCTGCTAATGGGGATTGCAGCGTGCGCGTTGACTAAAAAAGCCGAATGCTCATGTCTTCATTCTCCATTAGCAGCCATTGGCATGTACATTGAGCACTATTTTTTATTGTTAAACAACGCACAGAAGAAATCTCTCACTGGCACCACCTTGGAGGTCAAGTGTTACACACTATTTCGGGTATGTGCCACTGGTGGTTACGTACGAGGGACGCCCAAGCCACGCCATAAGGAGCTTCGCCCCTAAAATAATAGCATATACACATATATACAGTCCTACATGGGTGAGAGCAAAAGTTCTTTTATGGGCACAACAAACACTGAGACGCCACGCTCACTTTTAACTTTTGTCCGCTCAGTATTCGTCACAAATCATCGTTCTTCTTCGAAGAACTGTTGCAGCACCTTCATTGCTTTGCTATTTGTTTGGGACGGCCATGGGCCGAGTATTTTATTCAACGAAAATGGCCGCTCGGGATCTAACTTATGAAGTTCCTGTTCTAGTCGCCTTCGGTGTGTGTAGTGTTTTCGAACAGTCGAGCAAGAGGTGACAGATATCCTCGTCGTCGTGGTCGCATGAACATGCTGACGATGTTGCACGCTGAATACGAAGTAGGAAGTGCTTGTGTAAGCAGTTACGAGTCGTAGGCGATGAATGAGTGTGTCGACACGTCTTGGGAGGTCACAGTCTAATTGGCATTCAAGAGTAGGATCAACAGAATATACGATCGATTCCTTTGTTTTGTCTATGAACCAGGCAGTCAGCATAATTCACGTTTTGTTGTTCTTAAAATTCTATTTACATCATTGAGATACCGGAACGAGGCACGTTTGCGTAGAGTTGTGAGCGGTTTTCGCCAACTCATCCGCCATTTCATTTCCCTTAATTTCGCAGTGACGGGGCCACTCGATGATTCGACTTCGTAGCTTCTGAGAGCTCTTTAATGCAGCGTATACTATACGCACATCAATGTGTCTTGAAGCGGCATTTTCCATACATGCGAGTGCTGCCAGAGAGTCTGTAATTACCACCCATTTCTTGGTGCATTTACAGTTTAATAAAGCTTATGGCTAGCAAAATCTCTACGAGCTCCGACGTTGTTGAAGAGGAGAGGTGGCCCAACCGACATGCATATTCCTCGTGCGATTCCGGAATTATAAATGCTGATGTCGCTGTCTCTTTGGTGACGGGCCGTCAGTGTACACGTGAGTGTATCCCTGGTACCTGTCAAACAGATGATGCGATGTCAACTGCTGTGCGGCAACGATTGGGCACTTCATGTTTGCTTCGAAGTCCTTCTATTGAAGTTTATATAGTTGGTAGCTCAGCATTCATGGCGGGTAGTTTTGGTCCAGTGGCCAATGTGTCCGAAACAGGAAGCCGGGAAATGTACTGTTGGTACACATGGAGTATTTACGCTCCGGTACGGTTCACGATGTTGGATATTAGCGGATGTGAAGGGTGTTGCGGGGACTAGGTCGAAAGAGGTGCCGACATGTCTACATAGTTCTAATTGCTATAAAGTTGGGTTCTCTTGCCTCTGCCAGTGTTTAGAGAACTTGATGTTGCCTGTGGACCCCCAGACATATGTGTAAGCTTCGTGCTTGTAACAGCTGGAGTCGGTGTAGAGACGTCCGAGAGATGTTGTGGAGAACTGGTGCAGAGTAGGGCAATTTTCTGTCGAATTAATGCACAATGGACGTGGAGTAGAGACACTGATTTACCGCCAGCCATTTTGTTCCCGCGATGTGATGTGTATCATTTATGGTGCAGTTCACTTGATTTTCTAGATCAGCAATATGCTGACTCCATCTGAGTTGGTTATCTAAGGTAACGCCAAGGAAGCGATGCTTTCGTGTGATTTTAGATTCTCTGGCCATCCACAAAAAGCTTCAAGTTTTTCACTGTCTTTCTCGTGAATGGCAGAACTACTGATTTGGCGTGAAAAATATGGATGCTTCGCTCTTTGAGGTAATCACTTATTGCGTTAGTTCTTGTTGAAGCCGACGTTCGATCACTTCCGTGATTTGTGGGGACGTCCATATGCATATGTCGTCTGCATACATGTATATGTCGAAGGCTTCGGGCAGCACTTCTGGAAGACCTGCCATTGCAGCATTGAAAAGAAGTGGACTTAGAACGCTTTCCCTTGGGATACCCTCTGCTCATGTTGAAGTGATTCGCTGTCCCCGTTATTGGTTGACATGTGTGTTTGTCTGTTACGCAGGAAGTTGGCGATCCATTGAAGGATACGACCATGAACCCCTAGTGATGTAAACCCCGTACAGCACAGAAAGGTAGCTCGCAGAGCCGGACGCCTTCTTAATATCTATGAACGCCGCAAAAGCCATGTTTCCACAACTCGTCTCATGTTTTTTAAATGTAACGAGGTCGAAGACGCAGTCCATGGTGTATCGCCGTCATCTGAAGCCAGCCATTTGTTCTGGAAGAGAGTTGTTAGCTTCAATACACCACCCTAATCTTCTGTCAAATATTTTTTTCATGACTTTAGATACACAGCTAGTGAGGCTGACTGGTCGGAATGAGTCAAGCGAAAGCGGCAATTTACCGGGCTTCAGCAGTGAGACGATTCTCACGACCTTCTAACACATTGGAACGTACCCCTTCGTCCACATGTCGTTATATATCCGTCGAAGAACTGGCATGCCGTTGCGTCCTAGATTCTTCAGAACATTGTACGATGCGTTGTCGGGACCGGCTGCTGTTCTTACGCGGGTTAGTGATAGAGCACTACGGAACTCTAGTAGAGAATACGTGTTATCCAGTTGAGCACGTGATAAAGCGTATGCATCTTGGATTTGTTGCTCTACAGCATTAGGCAGTGCAGTCATGTTGTGAACAAATCGCCCAGTTCCAGTCAGCATTGTGCAAAACTTATTAGAAACATCTCGTTCGGATAATCCCAGAGATAAGGATATTGCTCTGAATGGGTTTCGCTGGGATACTAGATGACTTAAAGCAGTGATTGTTTGCCAGATGTTCGGAAGTGGAGTAAATTGGGGTCAATGACCTGCAGAAAATTGTCCCATTTTTTTCGACCCAAGCTTTTGCATGTGTCGATTAGATTGGATGTGTGCGGCCTGACTCTTCTTGTAATCGTCTAGCCTCCCAGTGTGGCGATAACGACGTTCTGCTCGTCTCCTAATTGCTCGTAGGCGCTCATAGTCTGCATCTACACTGGAGTGGCCTGCTGGGACAGCTGTAAACCTTGTCGCACGGGAGTAACTGCTTTTAATGCAGGAATATAAATGTATCCAGTTCATTAACTCCCATCAAGTCACGTCCAGTATGTTCACGAAATAGTTTCCAGTCAGTTAGCTTTGAAATAAATGTGGACGTTTGCACTTGAATTCTTGCGTGTGGCATGAGAACTGGGAAATGGTCACTCCCTTGCGTTTCGAGGTCTGTACACCAGTTCATACCTCCTGCAATGTCAGGGGAGGCTATAGCCAAATCTAGACAGCTGGCGTAATTATAACCTTTTAAAAACGTTACTGATCCAACATTCAGTACAACAAAACCACATCGATCAATTGCTTTTTCGAGTGTTCTCCCACGTGAATCGGTATGAGTACAGCCCCACGTGGTATTGTGTGCATTAAAATCTCCACTGATGAGGGCAGGTCCCTGGGATTTACCCAATAAATGGACCAGGGATGATTCGGAGATGCGTGTCGATGGTTGCAAATAAACACAAATTACGGTGATGGTAAGTTTTTGGAATTGAATTTTGCACCCTACAAATTCTGGCACGTCCGAGTCCGGCGAGTATAAAACAAAAGAGGGTATGTCGCGCCGTGCGTATAACAGTGTCCTGCTCAAGCCAGGATTTCTTCTTGATGCATATGTGACATAATTATAAATCCTAAAGCCAGGGTCAACGTTGGTTTCATTTAAACACGGAAGCTATACTGAGCAACCAGTTTCCTAAAGTATGCGCTTTTGGACCTAAGGCCATTGGCATTCCACTGAAACACAGCTGTGTTGCGGAAACAGTTGTTCATTTGTAGAGCCATTTTGCTGTACAACATTTTTTTTGTTGTACTGCTAGAGGCTTTAATGAAAAGACTGCGCTCACCTCTGGAAGGTCATTGGCCTGTGGAAATACACGCAGGATTGCCTTCAAAGCGAGGTAGAGCGTTGACATAACCATATACACATCACTTGTTTTCGGGGCACGTTGCTCTTGTGCCTTTGGCTTTGACGAGGTGGAAGGTGTAGACGCTTAGTTATCTTGAGTTGCTGACGGTTTCGGTGTCCTGCTGTCGCTTGTCTGCCTTTGAACGCTTGGTTATCGTCCTCTACGGTCTGTTTTGGCTGAACTTTTGTTCTTCTGAGCTGAAGCACGCTTGGCTACCGTCGCATACAATAGTGGTGATGTCCTCTTCTGTGATATTCAAGTCATAGGGAGTGGATGTACAGCTTCAGGATCCGGACAAGGCGATCTCTTTTTTGGAGCTCTTTCAAGAAAAATTTCTTGTCGCTTTAGTCGAGTAGCTGCCTGGTGTTTCGGACAAGCAGCCCAGCATACGACGCTACGTGGTCTCCATTGCAATGGGCACATTTGGGATGATTCCTCGATGTACATTATTTGTAATCATGTGCTCTTGCACAGATTTTGCAGCGAAATTCTCCATGACACGATTTGGCAACATGTCCATATCGTTGACAGTTGACATATCGGTGACATCGTGTAGCGGACTGTAGGTACTCTTCCACCGGATGACTTGTGAAGCCTAGGAGAATACGAGGCGGCAGTGGCTTGTCGGGGGAGAACTCAAGAATTACACTGCCAAGTAAATGTGGCTCTGCTGAACCATCTTCACGAAGGAACCATTTAATCTGTCTCCTGACAGATTACACCGCTGTCTCCTAAGTATTCAAGCAGTTGATCTTCACTGTATTGCACTGGTACTTGTCTAATCTTTCCTAGGTTCCTCAATTACTACTGCGGTATATACGGTGCCACTTCAAGACCAGCAACATGTGTTAACTAAGGAAGTCTGGAGGATGCAGTAACTGTAGAGACACTTACGAAGAAGTTGTCATCTCTGTTGACACAGAACGACTGCACTTTCTCTTTAGCAGCAGATACTACTTCACTGGCTAGTTTGCTCAGATGGACTTTCCAGAATAAGGTGCCAAGGTGTGTCAGCTTGAAAATTACGGGTATCCCCGCTGGTCGGGCTTTCTCGTACGTCACTGTTATGAAAGGTCTGTCTTGTGCTTCTACATCACAGTTCATTTCCGCGGAGTGGATGATTGTTGCATCGCTGTAATCCTCTTGATTATCAGTTCGTGCCTTCTTCCGAGTAACACACTCGTCGTCGGCGTTAGGTGTCGTCGAGGGGCCGTCAAAGTTCTTCTCGGGTCCGCAAAACACTGGATTATCTTGCTGTTCGGACGCATTCATCACTTCGTCTTCATCTGATGGGCGCCGGGAAGAATGGCCGCCACTAGTAGCCGAAGCTTTCGGACGTCGTGGCAGCCTAACATAAGGCTTCGGTGCCTTGAAGACGTGGCGCCTTGTGCACCGCGAAGGTGGTGGCCGAATCTTAGCAGTAAGATACTGAAGACGAGTAAGAAAACTTATAAATTGGCGAAAAACAACAGCGCTAGGAAGCTCACACCCAGTGATTCTCCACTTCGACTTACTTCCGATCGACGTGAGATATTAGATTTGTCTCTTGCACTGCTTTGCTATGCAGCCGCCCTTCCATTTTTACTTGTCTCACGCAAACTATCGTGTGCGATGGACTGATTTCACTCCATTTTGCGTGTTTACGACCGTGCAAACGCCGATAACACTGTGCAGCCGAGAAGCTTGAAATCCCGAAAGGCTCGTGCGCTTAGTGCAGAAATTGTTCACGTGCTCTTAAGAAAAAAAAATTGGACCCGTATCTGCATTTAATCTGCGAATGTCGTCGAAAGACGATAATCTTGCGTGTGGAGAGTGAACAAGACATATATTTGATGTTCTGCGCAAGAAAATCGGCGAGTGGTATTCTGGAGGCACTGCGTTAGTGCCTCGAGCCTGCAGCGGAGGTGAACGAGCGCATCAAGTCACGTCACACGTGAGACATGATCGCCATCTGGCAGTTTTCTTAGAAAACAAAGGACGTGGCTCTGAGACGGGTGTGCGCGCCCATCTCAGAGGTGATAAGGTGTAGAACGCAAGGCGACGGGTAGGTGTCACCACCGTCTCGTCTTAGCAAAGCGTTGGAAACACTCGCCTTTACGTGCAAGCATTGCATGGTCAGCACAGCGTGATAAGCGCTGCGGTCCTTAAAATTACTTATGTATGCCCTTTCTAGTAAAAGACGCACATACAGAATATATACACGTTGTTATGGTGCCCGAGACATGCACAATAATTGCTTTTTAATGAACAATTGCGTAAGTATGAACGCTAAACCTTGAGCAACATTGGTGGGCGCTGCGGATGAAGTCGGCCGTTTCAAGTACCCGGTGCCGTTAAGAGCGGAGGAACAGACAATGTACAGACAGACAGACAGACAAAAAAGTTTGCGTCGAAGGTCTCCAAGAAAGGCTATCGTCTTTAAGAAGTAACGAGCGAGATACACCACCTGGGAAAAGGGTAGCGAAGGCGACTATAGGGAGTGACGAGGGAGGTGCGGGGCAGTAGTGAATCGGGAACGCAAGTGTTTGTTTGCAGCTTACTGAGGGTTGCTGCCTCTTCCCTAGTTGGGCTGGGGTGACCTGGTTGACAACTTCATCTGCCTAGCCTGTAGTGCTCAATATTTCACTGTACTTTTTGGGTTCGTCTTTATTTTGACATAGTGCATGCTCTGTAAGGCCTACTGACACGTTTTATGAAACCACTGAATACTCAGCCAATGCCCCACAGTGGGTGTGTCACAGTCATAGGTGAACGCCCCACGTTTAGGACGTATTTATACCCCATGATGTGGATGGCGGGATAACCACCATGGTAGCTCTGTTGGTAGAGCATCGAACGCGTTATTCGAAGGTCGCAGGTTCAGCCATGCCCACGGCAAGTTATCCTTTCGTCCACTTTTCTTTCTTCAAATGTACATTACACTTACTTCTAATAACATTCCCTAGACTCTCCCCGGCATTATTGTCCGTTAGTTCTCATTCTAATTGTGCCTAACAAAGAAAAATACATTTTTTCCTTCTAAGAACAAGAACAGTGCTTCGTTTGTTTAGTTAGTTCTCTTTCTTTCTCTGTGCATTTTCCACGCTGTTATCTCCTGACGTGTGCTGTAATATATATGTCCAAGAGAAAGCAAGCCATGTCCACATTTTAGAATCTCTAGACAGATTCAGTACTGGGTGAAAATGCGTACATTCGGAGGAAAGGGGATGCATCTACAAGGAATCGCCTTTCAAATGTTTCGTGACAGTCTTGTCTACGTTTTGATCCTAGTTCATGGACAAAGTGCGCGGCGCCAGAATGACGTGCTGCTGTGCACAGAACTAATGGCGTAGCGCGTAAATTATGTGAGACACAGGACAAGGGAAGAGACAAGGGCGAGCGCTCCCCCTTGTCCCTTCCCTTGTCCCGTGTCTCACATATTTTACGCGCTTCGTCATTAGTTAGGTCTTACCAACACGAGTAACTTCATACTCTGTGTACAGAGTGTTCGATGGAGTGGCTGACAACGGACGGTCGTAGCGTGTTGTTTTCTGCGAGAGATCGGGACCCGACTGACTGCTTGGCCACTCTTGGTGAGTGGGATTAACACTGTATGTCAAATTATAGCTGGTTCGGCCCGCATGGCACAGCTATGAATTTCATATACTGTTCATACTTTGCCGTTCCTGTTTTTCGACTGATACGTTTATTTTTAATGTCGAAGATGACTTTCCTTCACACAAAACAAGCAAGACTACTGGAAGTGCTGATAATTCTCACTATTTTTTTTTTACTTCTTGAAGTGCACCCAAGACATGCGCTGTGTTATGAAAAAAAAGCGGGGGGGGGGGGGTAGGGGCGTGCGAGTGGGGTGCGAAGGATCACGACGTACATCATACCTGAATGCAAGTGGGCTCTATAGATGGCAATCAATCCGAGCGCCATTTGGGTCATAGATATGTGTTTGTATTTTTCAAGAGGAGCCAGGGCGGTTATAATTCTGTAGGCGCTTTGCCCACTTATAGAGTACATGCATCTGTGAGAAAAATGGCAGGGGTGTTTTTTAGCAACGAAAGACGAATTATACTCGCGTTGGTCTTTACCACATCGCACGACCGGTTTTGTGCCGTTCTCTCGAAAAAGGAGAGAAAACTGCCCCAGAACTCGTCGAGATCGTCATCATAATAGCCTGTCCTAACCCTTTCGCGTGTATACATTATGCAGAGGATGACACCTCTCAAAAGAGCCGTCTTGGAGGGAAGATTAGCAGGGGGAAAACAGAATCAAGTATCTCGGCGGGAAAAACGCTATTAAAAATCGCTTAAGTGAATGCGCGCCGAAGTGTTTCCGAAGTATATTCCCGGCGCTGGGAGCGGCAAGCCGAAGAGCTGTTGCGAGCAGTTTCAGAGTAGCGAGCAGTCTCGTGATCGAAGCGCGGTGAACGAGATTAAACTGCTCCGAGATTGTGGATCGCAAATCGTCCATTAAGAATTCGCGCACTCCTCTTTGCAACCCTTTTTGCTGTGGCGTTGCTCCAAGATGGTCTTTAAGGGATCAATATAGAGGGGTACTGAGCGTGAGCGTTTACATCTTGCGATTAAAAAAAAAGAAAATCGCGAGATTTTTGCATATATCCAACGGTGGCGCCAGCTTAGAGTGTACGACCCACCCTCCACTCTTCTATTCCGCTGTCATTCTGTTATAATCGCGATTTCATTTCGTACGGTGCCTGAGAAGCAGACTTCATTTCATGTTCTCGACCGGTGTCGAAGGTAGTGGTATGCGATAGCAGAATAGACTGCCTTTCGATTCGTAAGAGTGGAATGAAGAATGCCTCCCATACCAGTTTAGAAACAAATAATTCTGCTACCCTGTTTACGTCATAGAAGTGCGAACACGGTCTTCGCGACGGTGCGACCAAGATCTGCCGGGCACTCATTTGTGGGCAGAAAGCTGCAGTGAAGACGGCATAGGAGTCTCGCACAAAAACTTCTTTTCCGATTATAACACAGAATATAATTTTATTCCATTTTTAAATTATATATGCCGATTAGTAGGGTAGAAAACGAGGTGTCCTGTCCTTCTTTTTGCCATATCTTTCTCTTTTTTCGCCTCTGTCTCAGTTCATACTCATGAAGACTTAGCTTTTTTAGGCTTAATTTCCCGTGCAGACGAAATAAAATACAAAATAATGCAGCCCATCACTCCTTTCTCGAAGGCCAATGCAGGGCGGCTATGAAAAAAAAAAATCAAGCGTACGCAAAACGCGCCGTACAGTAACAGCGTAAGCTGGCGGAGTGGTTCTTTGAGAACGTTGTAGAATATATTCGGGCCTTTACTGCAAATACAGTTGTGATGTACTCACCAATAATAAATAATAATAATTGTAAAAGTATTGCGTCTCAAAATTGCGTTATGATTATGAGAGACGACATAACGTCATAGTGGAGGGCTTCAAAATTTTTTGACCATCTGGTATTCTTTGATGTGCACCTAGGTCTAAGCACCTAGTCCTCTAGCATTGCTTCTCGAACGACATGTGGCAGCCGTGGCGGGAATTCGATTACATGACTATTAGGGGAGGGCGGAGGGCATTCAGCCGCTGAGTTAAAAAAAATTATCGCATTTTTTGTCTTAGTAGTGAAGCGTCCAATACCTGTTTCTAAGACGATATGCAGACCTACGTGTCTTTGGACATTGTTGACTGTAGTGGATGATTATAATGACCAGTGGCTCGATTTAAATCATGAAACAGTGGTTAGCAAAAGGGGGTCCTAAGACTAAAATGGGCCTACGAAGCTACTTTTGGGGGTCTGCCAATAACCCATTCTAAAAAAAAAATTGCCCGCAGCTTCCCTCGGGGGAACACTGAGGAGGATGCGGAGCATATAATTGGTTAACGGGGTGTTAAAGTGCGACTTACTTGGGTCGATGGCTAAATTGGTTAACGTGATTGTGAAATGGGGTGTCAAATTGCGACTTACTTGGGCCGATGGCTAAATTGGTTAACGTGGTTGTAGAAGGGGGTGTTAAATGAGTGAACACGTACACACGTATGCGAAAGGGCGGCGCTGGTCGAAGGGACGTCGATCATTGTGTTTGTGGATTCGTTGGAATTCATTTCACCGCGACCTTGGACGTCGACGCGCCGTACAAACCAACCGACGAGCGGCAACTGAGCGAGCGAGCGCCGACCTTGAGTATATATACAACGCGACGGCGCATGCACTGTCAGCTGTCGAATGTTCGAGAAGGGGGAGAAGCGCAACGGCGCATGCGCGCGCGTCAGCTGCCGATGTTCTCGAAGCGTGACGGCGCATGCGCGCTACATTATACAGCTAGCGAATGTTCGTGAAGAGGAGAAGCGCACGCGGTGTGTAGAGGAGGAAGGGTGCACAGATGGTGGAGGAGTGAAGCGCGCGTGGTGTGTAGAGGAGGAAGGGATGCACAGATGGTGGAAGAAGGAGGAGGAAGCTTGCGGACGGCGCCGCACTACAAGCCTCGAGTATTAGATGCTCCGCATGTAAAATAAAAACGCGAGAAACCTTAGCTCTACTGATGTGAAACCTGTGAAGCCGCGAAGCACCGGTGTTTCCCATAGGGACACGTCAATAGAACTAAGAGGATATCGTCATAAAACATCGCAGATAGTCTCCAGTTGATCGCAGAAACTCTTCGTCAGCCGACTTATTGTCTCATTTGCCACTAGGAGTAGCGCACGTGGCTTTGTCTGTCGCGTATGAGCCCGCGTTCTGCCGAACTTTTCCTGAGTTAACGCTTAGTTTTGTTTACCACTTGCTTTACCATGACGGGAGAAGACAGGAGACGCCATGCCAGGCTACGACACATAAGACGGCGACAGCGGGTGCGCATAAAGTTCTTCGCACCTGAAAATCACTTGTTTTAGAGGCACACTGTGTCCTGTGACAGTGGCCTCTTTCAATTTTTAACATGAAAGTGTTTTATGCAGAGGTATACCGAGATTTTGCTGACGTTTTCCCGTCACAAAAACAAGTCAGCAAAATAAACGTGACCAAAAGGCAAAGAGGCAAAATGTTCTGTTTCCGGGAGTCAACTGGGAGTCAACCCATGACCTCTCGGTCAACAGCGATGGCTGGCAGTCATTTAACCCACTACGCCACCGCCACAGTCATAGAGACTAGGTTCACGCCCCTTTTATTTTACCTATGGTCTTTTTCATAGTAATCTTGTTTGCAGGGTTAGAGTGTACTAAAACAGGGGAGTGCCCGGACCGAGCTTCGAAAACTGAAGCCCGAACAGAGTCAATTCAATTGTGGCGCTGTGATCGGTAGTCTGCAATCTGTCATCATTTTAAGAATTGCGTGTGGCTCCACCGTGCACAGTGGCGCAGAGGTAGACCACCCATTTACCACTCGAGAACTCCAGGTTCGAATTGCGATTGCAGATGTTAAGGTTTTTTTTTTTGCGTAACTTGTTATAGTTGTATCAGTTATCCTTTCCCCCCAAAGCTAGCTTTGATTTGTACATAATGTTCCGACAAGTAACTTGAAATATGAAGTAAAACAGAGAACAGATGAATATAGTGAGAGTTATAGGGAGCCTGCATGACCGGTCATGTAGACTCCCTATTTCGCTTACTGTTTGCGGGCGTTACTCGTCGGACGCAGATGCACTGCTAGGCGTTCACGTGGGTGGGTCAACATCGATCGGGGATGTATCTGCCAAACACCAATAGAGATTGTGCTTGCTTTTATATATCAACTAATTCGGTGAAAACAGCTTTTAATTTCGTGTTATACCGACTCATTCATGTTGCTTTTCGTGTTTATACCAACTCATTCATTCATGTTTTTTTTGCGTGCTTCACCGCATACCTTTTTGCATCGGGGCAGTTGAGATTGTTGTATCTTCTTCTCCATTAGATAAATGTAAAGCTTTTATTGCAGTTTTCTTCGCCACTTGCACGTAGACATGTTTTTTGTAGACTAGAATGTTTGAAGAACAATCATAACTAGAAAAATAATATTGTGGGTGCAGTATGCGCAACCTATTGACAAGCTGTTGAGGTCGAATTTACACAAAATCTTAATTTCACCCTTCTTTGTCAGGGAGAACTAAAAATTGTACCATCTCCCACTAAAGGGAACCTTGGCTAGCATGCGAAGCAGTGAATGGGTCGACTTAAAGTTCCATTCACCACGGACTCCTTGCCTGATGTTAGCGCGTGCTTGCATGTAGAGCACACTATGAATTCACTGTAGTTTCGTTGCTGTTACTCGTCACAAACTCTTGTTAGAGCACGCCACACTGGTTCATCACCACGCCGCGCGGGAGCGCATGTGTTCATCGCACGTCTGCAGAATCTCGTTCCCCGACGCCATCACGTGATTTCTGAGAGAGTGTAATGGGGAGAGGCCACAGCCTGTTACGGGGCCACTTACGCAGACACGAACGTGCTAGCACGTGCGAGGGCGTTCTGCTAGGATACAACGCGTTGGTTCATCGCGCGTACGCATATAGTCTCGTTCCTCGACGCCATCGCATGATTGTTGAGAGAGTGAAGGGGGGGGGGGAGGAGATGCCACAAGAGCGTCTTACCTAGCCCCTTACACAAGCTGGAACGTGCTAGCGCGTGAGCACGTTCTGGAAAGGCTTGAGCCAGCTATTGCACGTGCGCAGTAAGGGTGGTTACGCACACCTGATTGAACTCTGGCATAAGCTGCTTCGCATCCAAAAGGAATTTTATTCCCCATTGCATGTTTTGTTAATTTGACCCCTTCCCCTTTTCTCTCATTTCAAGAGGTCCCCCATCCCTTTTGACGGTCCACAAGTGGTCCGCGAAACATCCATGGCTGAGAACCACTGCGACACAGCGTCTGTGTGTGAAAGTGGTAGCTGGGATCATTTCTGCAGCAACCTTAAACCACTGTGTCGCAACTGATGACCATTCTTTAAAGATGGTCTGCTGATCGGCTGACTAGCAACTGCCGGTTACTATTCTTGGGTGATACAGTTTATGTGCATTTTACTGCATTGGGAGGGGCAACGTTACGAGTCAAGTCCACACTAGCCCGACGCGATTCCTCACGCTTATTAGGGCTTTGCGTCTAACTGCTTGCGAGTAATGGTTTTTCCTGGTGTGGGTGAAGTCAAGGCTCAAATTTACCAGGAGTGCACGTATATGTACCATTTGGGATCAAGTGAATTCCAGTAACGGACCGGGAGGATTAGCATTCGTACATCCAAATGTAGAGATAATGAGACAACTCGAAATGAAAGGGGAAGGAGAAAAGTACAGTAGGAGTGGGCAAAAGCCAAGCCACAGCTTCTCGTGTTAGGTGATCTGTAATTCAGCTACACCACATGGTCTACCTTTTTTTCCTGTTTTATTTAAATGACCAAATCTCTTCGCATGGCAGGGAGATCTGATATTTGTGAATATGTATATAATTTGGCCGCTAGAATGCAAGTCATCGCCACTTATGCATACGATGGTGAAAAATAGCTACAGTCCTTTCTGTCACACTTCTCACGCAGCTTGTAAGCTTGGGAACTCAGAAAACGACGTATGAATTCGAGTTATGGTCAGAAGTGTTGCAAAGGAGTTCTGCGGAAACGCGCAAGGTGGCGGAAAGGGTTAAAAAAGGTTAAGGAAGACAACCACGCGTTTGTAGCGAAAATTTACAAGGACATCCGTTCAGATTTCTGAATAAGGAAAGTCCCTTAGTTGCCAAAAAATTCGTTTTGGTCTGGAGTTCGAACCCAAAACCAACGCCTTTCCGGGGTGGTCGCTCTGCCAATCGAGATAACCCGGAAGCTAGCAATCGACTACGCGAGGGCGCGTCCATCGACAACTGAAAGCACGCGGACACAAGTATTGCAAATGATTTCTGCGAAAACCCACAAAGTGGCGGGTTCGCCGCCTTCACTTCCACATTGCTGGAAGTCAAGGCGGCAGACATGAAAACCACGGCACTGTTTGGCTCATTCTCTATCTTTCTCAGAACATACCTCGCGACACGGCGACACATTGGCGTGACATGCGCCAATATCTGTGCGAAATGAGCCCAAGACCTTGCTCTCTCCCGCTAGGAGCTGATCATTAAACGCGATCATAATTTTGGCCCTCCCGTTAACAAGGCTCGAGCTCTGCGCGACCAGTGTGCCCAACGCTAATCGCATCGGCGGCTAGACGCTGCTTGTAAAAAAAAAAAGCGAGATTTCCGCGGTGCGACCGCGTCACCGATTCTCGCTAACTGCTGCACGTACACCAGCTGGTCTCGGAGAAGCACCGACGGTCCCGATTACGCAGAAAAGCGCATAAGAGAACTGAAAAAGAAGAAAGAAATACGACGGGTCGCGAGCTGCTGCACGCGCGTGTCATTAAAGCCCTCACCCTGCCCTCCCGCACCCAACACCGACCCCAAGGCTTGAGTCTTTTCTCTCCTAAATGGGTGTTCGCATTGCACGGACTGAGGTAGTCAAGCCGCAGGGAGGTCATTAAAAAAAGAGGCGACTCCGACTAAACGAGCGCCCCACTGCGATGCGTGCACGCCAGCGATGCGTGCAAGTGAGTGAGGTTGCACGGACAGGGCGTACGACAGTTTGCACACGACACGACTGAGAAGAAGTCCGCTTAAGTCTATGGTATACACGACTTTCTATTTTCTTTTTTTTTCAAGCCAAGCTTGTTAGAATTCTCGGAATTCCGTGACGTTGTACGCTCTGTCATGATTGATACTTCCTCAATCATGGGCTCGTTGGAGCGCAGCCGTTTCTGACGTGGAAATTTGATCTTTTGTCGAGGTGACTTGTTTTTTTTTTCACGTTGCCACAATTCACTGTTGCCTGATTTTCAGAGTTCCCGTTAAAAAGACAGGTCTTGCAAACAAGGACACGAGAGAGACAACCGAAACTTCTTTTTAACATGAATGGCAACCAACTAGCTCGGCTCTGTTATTAAAGAAAAAAAAAGGATATCATAGCATAATCGTAGCTGTCTATCCAAAAATTAAGTGTCATGCACAACGCACGTCTGTGAAGGTCGCCTGATTACCGGCATGGAGGAAGGCAACAGTTAAGAGAGTGTTGAGAAATGAGAAAGAAATAAATAAAAAAAGAAGATAAGAAAGAAAAGGAGTGCATCAGGTACGCACATGCCAAGATTCGCATGCTCGTCTTTTCACGACAGAGCAAGGGCTCCTGGACTTTCTTTTTCTTGCGTTTATGGTACTCTGTGCTTTCTGAATATCTTTCATATTTGCAACAATGTGGTGATACAGAAATAGAAGTACTTCAGCAGGTTAAAACACGCTAATGCATAAGTGTCCAACGAGCGAAAACAAAGCGTACGCAAGAAAATGGCATGGAGGCTGATATTATGTCATTTCTTCGATGTTTCAAGGTTTCTTTATGGGGCATAATATCGGTAGCTACAATTGGGGGTTATAGAGACACGAAGGGGGTCCCAATGTCAACAAACTGGGCAGGGGACCTCCCATAAAGAATGAGTAACAAAAGTGCGTAAAACGTAGCGTAATATGTACATACACAAAGTAAACACTGTAACCCCATCTGTGCGACCAGCGAATTTAGCTTTTGTGGTTCAGTTTGGTAATCTTGGTATCGATTCCCATTTGGTGGAGTAGGAGGACGGAGGGAGCGAAAGGCAGAGGACAGAGAGGTTAACCAAAAGAGCGCCTAGGTGTCTACCCTAGCTGGGGGAATACGAAGGATATTAGAAGGATGACAAATAGAGCAGGGAGGCAATGAATCAAACTGACAATGATGCATTTACCTAACATGATTGGAAGGCGAAAACCATTTTCTTTTACTTCCCAGTCGATTGTATTGATTGCATTCCAAAGCCTTTCTAACCCAACTTATTTTTGCACTACCTCCGTGATCGAAAACTTTGTGTACTTCCCGTGGTTTGCAAGGCCTCCGTGACTGGCCCATCTTTGACCAAGTGACTACGTCATGTGTTGACGTCCTATTGTGACACCATGAGATGCGACGTCACAGTGACATCACACCTTTCGGTGACGTGTGCTGTCATGATGACACCACATAACGACATCAATACAGGATTATTTATTTTTTTTTCTAAGGCCGTCTGTGATGTTAGGCTTCTTGCGATCTACTAGCCGATTAGAACGACTTTGAGTGGAATGCTGCAATATTTGTGGCTTCGGTTGTCTTTTTTTCGTATTTATTTTTATTTTCCTACCCGTTGTCCTACCTATTGCAGGGTAGCATGCCAGGTAATATCTTCTGGTTAACTTCTCTGCCTTCCTCTTCTTGTTATTTCCCTCTCTCTATCCTTTTTTGCATCACTTACGCTGACGACGCTAACGGTCACTTAAGGTGTTTCATGAGGCACCAAAAGCTTTCGCCTCAACAATGTAATGAGCAGTGAACGGGCTGACATATGCGGAATCGCACCACTAGTAAGAGGCATTCACACTGGACCCTCGTACAAGCAACGGGGACGGTGTTCCAGCAGCTTCTGTACCGAGAGCAGCCGATCGCTTTGAGTTAATTCAAATGTATTGTGGATAACGACGTTTGCCTGGAGCGCTGGATGTCGGAAAATATACTGTCAACTAGAGACCCACGTGCGATAACGCAGACACGTGCACTTCTATTCAACGTAGGAAAACAATAAAGAAATATGATCTACAGCAGGGCCAGTTCATAATATCTACGCCTGCGTTCAGGTTTTACTCACCTATATACATGATACACGAAAAGTTGCCTACGTATACTGGCAAACTAAAGCGTCTATTTTATCTCTCCCTCTCTGCATTTCTCTCACCACACTGTCTCTCCCCTAAAACGTTCAAAGGGCTGAGGTAGTGAAGCAAGATAGAAAAAAAATAGAAAGAACAAAATAAAACAAAGCAAAGAGAGAGAGAGAAAAAAAACTCCGCATGAGGTACAGGGTGTGCATGACGGATGTCCCAGCCGCCCATTTTACACCCGCCGGGGGCAATCAATGGCGCCATTACGCCGTCCTTGTTTCTTTCTCTCCGTGCCTTCGTCTCTTCTCTTTCTCCCTACCTGTGATTCCCTTCCCCTCATCCCGGCGTCCCGTGCCTGACGCGGCAGAGGCGGACCTGGCTCCCCCTCTCCGTACCCGGGGTGGATTTGGGGAGCCTAATTACAGTCGCCAAGGAACGCGGGGAAAGAAGGGTGGCCACCCCGCGGCATCTCACTGCGCGTTCTCTCACCCAGGGCTCGCTTACCTATCTACGCCGTCACCACATTTCTTCCTTTTAACTTTTCTGCGGAGAGGGTAACGAGGAAGAAGGTTGAAGGACTATGTAGACTCTGTATATACTCTTGTTTTGTATTGCTTTCTTAAGCACTGCAGACGCCGCCGGAGTGCTCTTCTTTTCCTTCCCACTCCATCCCTCGCTCTCTAAGTTTGTGTTTCTTTTTACTTACGTGACCACGATCTCGCGTGAATGAGAGCCTGAAATCATCTATAGGGACACCTGGTACGGCTTATACCGATCCACTCCCCAAAAAAAGCCTTTGCGATGTACGTCGTACTAAATAGACTCGCAAGCTTCGAAGAAGTGGCTGTTTTCGAGCTAAGCACGGGCAGACCGGCTAATGAAAGCTGTCTTATCTCCCTGTCCCATTTCTCTCCGAAGCCTTAATTGAATTGCGGTTGGAGCGATTGACGCGAAGACATCGTAAAAGAGTGATCACTGCGTTTGTAGAAGTCGTTTTTACTGTTGCGAGACTTTTTGTCGTGAAAGATGACTCTGGGACATGACATTTCTGGTCGTGCTAGGAGCAGGGTTCGCACTCTTGAGGGCCGTCTTCTCTACCTGAAGCTTACCCGCACGTTCGAGACAAGATTGCTCAACTCTTCAAGGCTTAGGTATTAACAAACGTCCTGCCAGAGATCTCAAGGACATGAACGAAGAGGCATCTTAGCCAGAGCTCTGACTTGTATAGAATTGTTTGTAAGAACGGATTCCAACTACAGGCACTTTCATGAACAAAAGCAAAGCGTTTAGAACAAAAAAGTTTGAGAACATGAACACTGAGGTGGCGTCAGGGCAACTCTATTACTTCGCCATGTTTATTATTATTATTATTATTATTATTATTATTATTATTATTATTATTATTATTATTATTATTATTATTATTATTATTAGTTTATATACTCCTCCCTACTCCGAAAAACTTTCTACACCTAATGTGGTGTCGCCTTGCCTCTCTGATCAAAGGCATCGCAAGCTCTCTGCACTTCCCGTAACAATATTTCATATCGACGGGAAAGACCGGATGACGAAGATGTAAGTTAGGTTAGTCAGTTAGTTAAGGATTGGAGAAACTCTGCACATTCTATTGTAAAAGTGTGAGCTGGCAAGCTAGCGATTGCGGTTGTGTGTGGGTGAAGGGTGGGGGGGAGTGATTTTAAGTGAAAACAAAGAGAAAAGTGAGCCCCGTAACTGTCTCTCAGGGGGAGGACACCTCAACAGTAGCTCACGAGGGGTGGGGGTAAAGAGGGATTAAAGGGGTAGGATTAAAAGGTAAAAAGATAGAGAGAGATGAACGAGAGAGCGAGTCGCAGAGACAGCGAACGACGGAAGTGAGGAGAAGATAGGAAATATGGAGACGGTCGCAGGAGTCCGAGGACGGGGCACCACTGGCAAGAGCTGCTGTCGGCGACAGGAGATAGCGTAGGGAAAGTCCAGTAGGCCAGAGCTACGCTGTAGTCGAAGATTGGCGAAGGAGATGGTGCAGGGCCAGACCAGGCGGCCAGAGCTATGCTGACGTCGGAGATCGCTAGGGCACAACCAGTCGGCACGGAATCCAGCGAGCGAGACGCTTGCTGTTGTCGAGCCACGTCCATTCTTGAGAGCGGTACGGACATCTGAAGGTCCTCTTCGGGAAACGACCGTGCTGCTTCATCGGCGTGGTCATTGTCTGCAGTTCCGCAATGGCTTGGCAGCCACTAAAATGTTGCATCCGCTTTCGACTGCTTAGCGGTAGTCTCGCCTTATTTCTATGGGCCACGTTGTGTTTGAAAACGTCCATATTTGTTGTACTAACCGTATTTATATCTTGGTAATAAATTGCCTTTATTGTATGTATATTAGTGACTCCCTGTCAGTCCCTACGTGGGAGACGCCCGCTACGCGCTGAGCTCGTCCTGCAGGACTGAAATAATGTTTTTCATTTCATTCCATTAGAGCCCTTTGTGCGTTATGTTTGAAGTTGTGTGTATTGCTTGGACTAACTGTATTGTAATATTTTAGTATTAGACTTTCTGTTTTGTATGTAAAATGAGTGTCCTCCTTTCAAGGACCAAATCGTGACCAGCAGTATGCTATAATAAACAAAATAAATAAATAAATAAATAAATAAATAAATAAATAAATAAATAAATAATAAATAAATAAATAAATAAATAAATAAATAAATAAATAATATACGCCAGCTGCTCGTGCACTATATGCCACAAGAGCAACCATAGTGTTTGTAACGCTGACCTCTAGTCTCATTGATTATGCCAATTGATTAGTTGACTGCCGAAGTATTGATTTCACCACACCTGTTTGTGTCGCAAGTGGTTGGGTCTCTTGGGTGTGGCATTCACGAAAGCATACTCTTATTTCATAGGAATGACCAACAGTGTGGTTTGCAACATATATGCGGCTTTGAGGAGACCATTGAACACATCCTACGTCCGCTGCCTATTCTGCCAGTCTCAGTGACGTGTTCTAGGAGCCAAACTCGAAGATCGTCTTGGTGCAAGACCGTCATCCGAAAAGAAGGGGCATACACAAGGCCTCGAAAGCCCTACTGAGCTACCTGAAGGCGATTGGACTTCACGAGCGTTTGTGGACTACTAGCGTGAATTCGCGTTGAACGTGTTTCAACAGTTCATTTCCTTTCCTTTCTTTCTCTTGGTCTCTCTTTTCTATCTTATCTAGGATCCCTCCCCACCTGTAGGGCAGCGAAGCTTAACCTCTCTGCCTTTCTCCTTCGTTCCTCTCTCTTTCTCTCTCTGCCTTTCACGTGGTTTTGCGCTGTCTTCGGGATTAGCTCATCTTTGTCCATGCGATGACTTCATGAGATGACGCTGTCATGCGAGATCGTAATGACAGCTCACACATTTAGGTTACCAGTGACTCCACATGATGAAGTTATCGAGCCGTAATCCTGATCACGTGATCTTTATTTTGAATTTTTGCATAACTCATGTCGACACCAACGCCACCGATGCCGACGTTCACTTTCAGCATTTGGTGAAGCATCTATAGACTAATTCCACCGGACTTACGTCATAAAAATGCGGTGGCGCTGTCTTGGCAGGCAAAAGACGTTCTGCCTACCACAGTTTCTGCTGAGTGTTCAATGGTGCATTGGGTGTCTCACTCGAGCAACAAGAAAAAAAAATTGGCAGCATATCCACGCAGTGAATGATGGAGAGTGGGGTGAAGCGTTCGTCCGTCAATTCGTTCTTGCTTCCGTCCGTCCATGCGTCCGTCCATGCGTCCGTCTGTGTGACCATTCATGCGTCCATCCGCCCGCCCGTGCGTGTGCCTGTTCGCGCGTCCGTCCCTGCGTTCGTCCATGCATCCGCCCCTGCGTCCGTTCATGCGTCCATCCATGCATTTGTCTGTGTGTCCGTTCGTCCATCTATTCAACACTCCAAGTACCACGATCTCGCATCTTTTCATCATATATTCCCCATATAGAAGTACCGCCAAGCAGCGGACATTCCAAGGAATGAACGACAGGTGGCACACGCACATTTTCTTACGGCTTGCGCTTCGGGTCTACTTCCCACCTTTAACCACCTTGAGTTCATGGTATATACTAGTCCACTATATTCATGGCACTGCGGCCCAACGCTCGCTAAACCTTTCTAAAACTAAGGAGGTTACACCCAGCGAGTATAACATAGCAACCCTTTCTTGTCAGATAGTGCTTAATGTACATGCCAATGGCTGCTAATGGGGAATGAGGGACAGGAGCATTCGGCTTTTAGCAAACGCGCACGCTGCGAATTTTCTGTTGTTCAACAACGCACAGAAGAAATCTCTCACCGGCACCACCTTGGTGGTTAAAATGTAACACTTGTTACACACTACGACTACGAGGAACAAATGGGTGCCGCTTTGAAAAGCTTTGCCCCTAAAAAAAACAAAAAAACAAAAACAAAACGGTATGCCGACGAGCTGCGTAGCGGTTGGATGCGAGTCGCGCCTCACAACTTAGTTTTGTTTGTTGGCGCACATCGCAGCATTCAGTGCTTTTGGCATTCGCAACGCGTATGGCGTCTCACAACGTCGTTTTGTTGGCGCACATCACAGCCCTCGGCGCTTATGGCGGAAGTTACGCGCGGACGTCGCTATAGTTTTACCCATAATGCCGACGTCTCTCTACCTGTGTTTACAAACATAGAATGGTTCTATAAGACTTTACTAAAAAACGCTATAACATTTTCAAAATTTGTAACCAGCAATGCACGTGAATGCCATTTTAGTGACGGCGGTCTGGGCGCGAGCTCTGAAAACGCGCGCATGCGAACGGCGTCGGCCGCGCAGGTGTGCCATCGGAGTGGGCGCGTGCCTCCCGCCGCGAGCCATGCGTCATCAACATCGGCGCTTGGGTTTCGGGCCGCGGAAAAGAGGGTGGCGGCGGTTTTTTTGCGACCAATTAAACACCTGGCCGATACTCGCGCGAAGGGGAACAGATGTCCTCCAATCAATTGGTCTTTGACCATTACACGCGCGACCACTCACGATCGCTCATCTATCCCCCTCATTTCCCCCGCATCGCCCGACAAATGGGAGCAATTAAAGGCCGCGAGCCCAGTCGTCGATGAAGTAGCGTGCGCTCGTAGGAACGTCGCTCGCAATCAGTGATATCGGTATTGTACTCGTTTAAGCCACACGGTGCGCGGAGGTGCTCGCCTATCTTGGACGATGTAGGCAAACTCTATTAATTTTATTGTGGCCAATTTATTCCTACCGTTATTTTATCCGCATTCTGTGACAGGGTGCACATATACAAACAATGCAGAAGCTTGGGAGAAGAGGAATTCTTTAGAAGATCGAATCGACAAGCCGTCTTGTCTCCTTCAAGGTAGCCACTTGTCTTCAAGTTGTCTTGAAGCCGACCTAGAGTAACGAGCTTGCCTTCAAGTTGCTGCCTTCAAGAAGACTCGATGACTCGTCAAAATGTTGGCTTCAGCAACACCGCAACTTCAAGGATGTTTCATTTCATCATGATGTACACGCCCTATTGCAGCCGAAAAAGCATGGACCAATCCTGAAGGTAGTGCATGCTTTATTTAAACAACTGTGTTCCCATCACTCTCTACAAACAGTCTGTAGCACTGGCTACCGTCAACTACTGTTGACTAAATAATAGATAATGCTTGGTGAATGAATGATAATGCTTTGTTGTTTCATTATGAATTGTCTAGCAATTGTAGAACGATGGTACACACTGATCAGAGCTTATAACACTAAAATTGTCTTCAGTCAGTTTCAATTGGATGAATATGTAGCCAGCCAATTTTTCAAAGTAACCTAAGCAAGGACTTTGTGTAACGGCATGTACCCGGCAGTGGTAGCTTTGTTGCTATGGAGATTTCATTGCAGTGTACCTTCGATCAATATAGCGGCGGCTCAATTCCCATCTGAACGGAGTGTAAAAAAATTTCGCGTATCTTAAAGGACCCCTAAACCACTCTGAGTTCAAAAACAAGAAAGTGGTTTATTGCAAAGCTCGAGGGCGCTGGTTCGATGCCTGGTCATGGAGGCCACGTTCTGATGGGGGCGTGGTGCTGAGAAGACCCACTTGGGTGTCCATGTATAGGAGACTGCGGATTAATCACACCATGGTTTTGGTATGCAAAACTTAGGCAATTAAATATTATTATTATTATTATTATTATTATTATTATTATTATTATTATTATTATTATTATTATTATTATTATTATTATTATTATATTATTATTATTATTATTATTATTATTATTATTATTATTATTATTATTATTACGCAATCACAAACGCAGAAAGTGAAATGGAATGAGTTGATTGCGCACTATAGCCGTGCAAGGCAGGCAGACTGCATAGCAAAGCATGATAAGAGACAATTCCCTACTGATACCGGTTCGATATGCACCAATTGGAAGCTTGTTTCCTCATGAAGTCACGTGAACAGACCTCTGGCGCCGTGAATTGCGCCGAAATGTCGGGAAACGCCAAGAGAGAATAATTCACTTCTCTTTTATATTTTGCTAGGTTGTTTAGGGGACGTTTGAGGAACTCTCAGTGGGTGACTAGTGCAGAACTGCCCACCAGCTTTGTTGGAACGAATTGATCCTTAGTGCCTTTAATTGTAACAAACGAGGACGACAGAGAAGAGCACCGGAGGACAAGCGCAATCTAACGACTGGTTTATTTTTAAAGACTTGGTGAACTTCGACGCAAAAATTTTGGTCTGTCTGTCTGTCTGTCTGTCTGTCTGTCTGTCTGTCTGTCTGTCTGTCTGTCTGTCTGTCTGTCTGTCTGTCTGTCTG
Source organism: Rhipicephalus annulatus (assembly GCA_013436015.1). NCBI lineage: Eukaryota > Metazoa > Arthropoda > Arachnida > Ixodida > Ixodidae > Rhipicephalus > Rhipicephalus annulatus. The sequence goes on from WOVY01010331.1 coordinate 28,904, forward strand.
TCTGTACACTTCTCTGTTTGCCCACCCTTATCGGTATCCTAAACGACACCAAGTGACCAAAAGATGCTCCAAACGGCCGACCCCATCCGCAGCGCCCACTAATATTGCTCAAGGTTCAGCGTTCATACTTGTGTGATTGTCCATAAAAAATCAATTATTGCGCATATCTGAAGCACTATAACAACACGTCAATATTATACATGTGTATTTTTACTAGAGAAGACATACGTAAGTAATTTTAAGGATCGTAGCCTTTATAACGCTGCGCCATGGCCATGCAACGCTTGCACGAAACGGCGAGTGTTTCCAACGCTTTGATAAGACGACACGGTGGTGGAACCTACCCTGGTTCTACATCTTATCACCTCACAGACGGGCACCCACAGTGCGCGCCCCGTTTTCCTGGATAACTGCCAGGTGGCGCTCATGTCTCACGTGTGGAGTTACTTGATGCGCTCGTTCGCCTCCGCTGCACGCTCGAGGCACTCTAAGGCAGCGCCTTCACAATACCATTCTCCGATTTTCTTGCGCAGGACATCAAATAAACGTTTTGTTCACTCTCTGCAGACGCAAGACTATCGTCTTTCGATGGCATTTGCGGTGTAACATGCAGATACGGGGCCAGTTTTTTACACAGAAAATGCTTCCGTACCCAACAAGGTATGCGCGATCTTGTCAGAGAACACATCATTCCGCATATGGCAATAACGTGTGACCACAATGCCACAGATAAGCACGTCCAAAACAACGGAATATATCGAAGGCACATATACCAGAAAATTCAGAAGAAAACACCACAAAGAAATCGCCAGTTACAGCGAAAGCTGTAAAAGCGACCTTTTACAGCTATTTCTAAAAACTCTTAGGGTAATTGCTACAAGCACACTAGCAGAGTACCCACTACTCCATAAATAATCCTAATTTTTGTTTAGTAGGCTGGAATTCGCGATGCTATACTTTGTCATTCTTCGCAGAAACGTACCTACGTAGTAGAAACCTGGAGGCTTACAAAGAGGATTCAGCTTCAATTGAGGACGACACAGTGAGCAACGGAAAGGAAAATGATAAGTGTAACCTTAAGAGACAAGAAAAGAGTGGAGTGGGTCAGGGAGCAAATCTGGACTAAGGATATCATAGTTAAAATCAAGAAGAAATGGAAATGGGCCGGGCACGTAGCGCGTAGGCAGGATAGCCAGTGCTCATTAAGGGTAACTGACTGGATTCCCATAGAAGGCACAAGCCCGAGGGAGAGACAGATTATTAAGTGGGCTGATGAAATTATACAATTTGCTGGTATAACGTGACAGAAGAAAAAACAAGACTGGATTGATGGGCGGATCATGGGAGAGGCATTTGCCCTGCAGTGGGTGTAGTAAGGCTGCTGTTGCTATTGATGATGATGATGATGATGTCCAGCCACAAAAGTCATCCTATAGTACGCAGTTGACCCTGCATTGTCAAAAATGTGCGTGCAGACTTCAGCCCAGTAGCGCTGACATTTTCAAACGCCGAAACCAAAACCACGAGCGAAATTGTGGACACCCATCGAATTGTTTGAAGTAAAATGAAAGCGTGTTAGCCATCCTTTAATTGTCTTGTTAGATAAAGAAATTTCACTCCTGACATAATATATGTAGCGACATTTTCTTTTCAGTTGTTTGGTATGAAAGTATTTTTGCAGCGTGGTATGGATGTACCTCTGATTCATTCTGTGAATTGTTGTGCACGTGCTGATCGGTAGTATTGTGGTCAGAAGTGATTGCTATATGTATTAATGATGTGTTCGAGATCATGCCGATCAGGTTGGGTACCTGTGCCAATGTTTTTTTTTTCTTCAAAAGTAAATCAGTTGTTAGCCTGCACTTTCCCATGTGCATTCTTTTCTTTAGTTTTTGCCATACGCAAAGGTGTTCAAAGCGTCACTTGTATTCCGGAGCCCCCCATCACGGCATGCTTCATTCTCATATCGTCTTACACGCTCGTAAATATTACGGAAGTAAGTTTAATTCTATCATACAATAGAAGTTCACGCTACATTATAACAGAATAGGGACCTGACGAATTCATTTTCTTTTGTTGGAATATCTAGCTTACTACCTCGGACAATAGCGTTAAATTCAGGAGTTTAAATTGATCAGGAAACAATCATCATCATCAGCCTGACTACGTCCACTGCACGACAAAGGCCTCTCCCATGTTCCGCCAGTTAACCCGGTCCTGTGCTTGCTGCTGCCCATTTATACCCGCAAACTTCTTAATCTCATCTGCCCACCTAACCTTCTGTCTCCCCCTAGCCCGCTTCCCTTCTCTGGAAATCCAGTTTGTTACCCTTAATGACCAGCGGTTATCCTGTCTACGCGCTACATGCCCGGCCCATGTCCATTTCCTCTTCTTTATTTCAACTATAATATCCTTAACTCCCGTTTGTCCCCTAATCCACTCTGCTCTCTTCTTGTCTCTTAAGGTTACAACTACCATTTTTCTTTCCATTGCTCGCTGCGTCGTCCTCAATTTAAGCTGAACCCTCTTTGTAAGTCTGTTCCCTCTTTGTAAGTCCCCTGTCCTTCCTCTTTCAATCCTCCTCCTTTTTGTAAGTCTCCAGGTTTCTGCTCCGTAGCTAAGTACCGGCAAGATACAGCTGTTATATACCTTCCTCTTGAGGGATAGTGGCAATCTACCTGTCATAATTTGGGAGTGCTTGCCGAATGTGCTCCACCCCATTCTTATTCTTCTAGTTACTTCAATCTCGTGGTTTGGCTCTGCGGTTATTACGTGCCCTAAGTTGATATTGTCTTTTACAACTTGAAGTGCACTATTACCTATCTCGAAGCGCTGCTTGTTTCCGTGGTTGTTGTACATTACTTTTGTTCTCTGCAGATTAATTTTAAGATCCACCTTTCTGCTCTCCTTGTCTAACTCCGTAATCATGAGTTTCAATTCATCCCCTGAGTTACTCAGCAATGCAAAGTCATCGGCGAAGCGCAGGTTATCTTAAGGTACTCTCCATTAACTCTTATCCCTAACTATTCTCATTCTAGGCTTCTGAAAACCTCGTGTAAGCACGCGGTAAATAGCATTGGGGAGATTGGGTCCCCCTGCCTTACACCCTTCTTGATTGGTATTCTGTTGCTTTCTTTATGAAGCACTATGGTAGCAGTTGATCCCCTGTAGATTGCTTCCAGAATGTTTTTATATACTTCATCTACGCCCTGATTCCGCAGTGTCTGCATGACGGCTGATATTTCTACTGCATCAAACACCTTCTCGTAATCTATGAAGGCTATGTATAGTGGTTGGTTATATTCTGAGCATTTCTCTATTACCTGATTGATAGTATGAATGTGGTCAATTGTTGAGTATCCTGTTCGAAATCCTGCATGTTCCTTTGGTTGATTTAATTCTAATGTTTTTTTACTCTGTTGGCAATTACCTTTATAAATAGCTTGTATACAACAGAGAGCAAGCTGATCGGCCTGTAATTGTTCAAGTCCTTGTCATCTCCTTTCTTAGGTATGCAGATGATGTTAGCATTCTTCCAAGACTCTGGTACTCTTTCCGTCAGGAGACACTTCGTAAACAGGGTGGCTAGTTTTTTTAACACAATCTGTCCTCCATCTTTCAGATGATCTGATGTTACCTGATCTCCACCAGCAGTTTTGCCTCTTTGCATGCTCCCCAAAGCTTTTCTGACTTCTATCATTACTGGTGGGGTGTCATCTGGGTTACTGCTAGTTCTTATAGTATTAGGGTCATGGTTGTCTCGGCTACTGTACAGATCTCTGTAAAACTCTTCCTCTATTTTAACTATCCTATCCATATTGGTAGTTATCTTGCCTTGTTTGTCCCTTAGTACATACATCCAATTTTCGCTTATCCCAAGTTTCCTCTTCCCTGCTTTGACGCTTCCTCCGTTTTTCAGAGCGTGTTCAATTCTCTCCATGTTATACCTTCTTACATCGCATACCGTACGCCTATTAACCAACTTCGAAAGTTCTGCCAGTTATATTTTGTCTGTTGTATTTGAGACTTTCATGATTTGACGCTTCTTAATTAGGTTCTTCGTTTCCTGGGAAAGCTTGCCAGTGTCCTGTCTAACTACCCTGCCTACAACTTTCACTGCACACTCCGTAATGATACTCGTCAGATTATCATTCATTGTATCTACGCTAAGGTCGGTTTCCTCACTAAGAGCCGAGTACCTGTTCTGAAGCGACACTCTGAATTCCTGTACTTTCCCTCTCAGTGCTAGCTCATTGATTGGCTTCTTGCGTATCAGTTTCTGTCATTCTTTCTTCAAGTCTAGGTGAATTCGAGACCGTACCATTCTATGGTCACTGCATCGTACCTTGCCAACCACTTCCACATCCTGCACGATTCCTGGGTGTGCACTCATTATAAAGTCTATTTAGTTCTTATTTTCGCCATTAGGGCTCTTCCATGTCCACTTGCGGTTTCCTTGTTTTCGGTAGAAGGCATTCAAAATCCGTAAATTATTGCGTTCTGCGAATTCTACTAGTAGTTATCCTCTGGCGTTTCTAGTACCGATTCCATAATCTCCTACTGCCTGGTCCCCAGCCTGCTTCTTCCCTATCATTGCATTAAAGTCGCTCATAAATATAGTATACTGTGTTTTTACTTTACTCATTGCCGATTCCACGTCTTCATAGAAGCTTTCAACTGAAGCGTTATCATGGCTGGATGTGGGCACGTAAGCCTGTACCACCTCCATCTTGTATCTTTTATTCAGTTTAATTACGATACCTACCACCGTTTCATTATTGCTATAGTATTCCTCTATGTTTCCAGCTATGTTTCTGTGAATTAGGAACCCCACTCCCAGTTCTCTTCTGTCTGCCAAGCCTCGATAGCAAAGGACGTGCCCATTCTGTAGCACCGTATAGGCCTCATCTGTCCTCCTAACCTCACTGAGCTCTTTTATATCCCATTTAACACCCTCTAGCTCCTCGAATAGTACAGCTAGACTTCCCTCACTAGATAAGGTTCTAGCGTTAAACGTTTCCAAGTTCAGGTTCCAATGGCGGCCTGTCCGGATCCAGAGATTCTTAGCACCCTCTGCTGCGTTGCAGATCTGACCGCCGCCATGGTCAGTTGCTTCGCAGCTGCTGGGGACTGAGAGCCGTGAGTTATTTGACGTATGCATGTGGGAGGTAGCGGCCAGACGCTGCACCAGGGTGGCCAATCCTTATCTGGTGAGGGAGTGCGTTCCCGGCGGTGGTTACCAGTGAGGCCACACCCCAGGCCTCTTAATGCAGTTCCATCACCACGCGGAATTTTTTTTTAAATCCGGTTGGGAACTGCGCGGCACCGGGATTTGAACCGCGGACCTTTTGCATGCGAGGCGGATGCTCTAACCACTACGCAATCGCTCAGGAAAGAATACAGTATGTCTAGTTGTTATCGATTGCGAACTAACTGTAGTATTCGCATTTAGCTTAAGCAGTATGCTGAAAATATTGTTTCGCTGGGACTGAATTATGCTTATAGTCTTTAAAGAATACAAGTTAGACGTACACGCAGGTCTTCGTGGGATTTTCAGTGTTGAAGCACACGGAAGTACTCCATATGATTTACACAGAGGCTTCATTCATGGGTTTTGCTAAACGTTGACTGCCTGTCCCCTCTGCACAAGCATTATTCCTCACATATTGGACATCCACAAACTACCAAAGGGCGGTCGCAGCGCAGCTGTTATCAGACACGTCTTTAAAAGCAGTTGTTCGAAGATTACTCCACTCAACATTTTCAGTTCATACTAACACGCCTCGAAGATAGACGACCGATGGCGTTGGTGGTCTGCCGCGGTGGTTCAGTGGATATGGTGTTCGGCTGCTGGCCAGGGGGCCACGCGTTTGATCTCAGCCACAATGGTCGCGTTTCGACAGAGGTGAAATGGTGGTGGTCCACTGGTTGTGCGATTTCAGCGCGCGTCAAAGAACACCAGGTAGTCGGATCATGTTGTCGTTTTGGTATGTAAAAACCTAGACAATGAAAATTTCTTTGGCGAAATGTAGGAACTGTAGAACTTTACTGAACTACTGAAATATCTTAAGATAAACGAACTATGGCACACCCATAACATTTTTGTTTTTATAAGTTTATTTCTTTACAATGATTCGCATTGCCTGACAGACTAGTGGATACAAAGCTTTGTCAAGAAGGCCTCAGAATGTTTTAAAAATTACAGGAACGTGGAACATAAAATTAAAGTAAAATGTGCTTCATTCTCTTGTCCTGCAGAATACCAATTCAATTTTGTGAGAACCTGGAATTTGTAACGAACCTTCCTTTGGTTGGGGCTAAAGAAATGACAACCATAGACTTTGTGATGGGCTCGGTTCGATGCCATCTTCGGCAATTCGGTTAATAAACTTCAAGAACAGAGATGACTTAACTGGTGTCCTGTATCTTCGTGTACTAACAAAACTTGAAATAAAGGATGACGACGTTTCTTAAAAGTGTGTTCCAAAAGAAGGACAGTGCTTGTGCTCGTCGTCTCTATTGTATAGATATTCGTCACTTTGACGCTGTTCCCGAATAACCTCAATATTTTTGTGGCTTCTCTTTGGGTGCATGATAAACCCGTCTGTGCAATTTTCAGATAAAATATCAGCCTTCTTGAAGAGGGAAAGCGCACCGTTGTGATAGAGATGAGCTTTCAAGCAGTAGAGGCGAAAATTTCCAATAGTAATAATTTGTTGGTATATTTGTAACACTTATTATTAGTTTATTTATGTGCATGTTTTAACACTCTATGTTGGGCTTTAAGGTGTGTGAAAAAATATACCAAGAAATGACACGACTGTGCGTTGCCTAGCAACCATCTGGCACAACTTCGTCTAACGCGCGCAACGGAACGATTCGGCTAACGTGCGCCATTTTCCTCCTCTTCGTCATCTTTGGCTTTGCTACCCAAACACGTGCGCCCTGAACGCGTGCTCCAGTTGCAGCCGATTTGTCCGGTGTGGAATGCAATAACTCAAATGCGCGAGACGTTGAATACAGAGAAAGATTTATTTGATAAAAAATTGGGTGATCTTTAGGCTTCGCCTTAAAGAGTTGAACGTGATAGCGATAACCTGTCCCTAGTACGTACTTCAACCACTTAGTGCATACTTTTTATAGTTTAACGTTACTCGAGAAGTTTAATTTGCGGATTACTACAATGTAATTGATAAAGTTGGAAGTGGCTTGCGTCAGTGAAGCTTTCGTATATAGCAGCATTCTATGAAATGGGTAGCGTGCTCTAAACCCCGAGCTCGCGAAATCTTTTCGAGCTAGATAACATTTCATTTGTATTTTTTAGATATTTCAATCACGAACTAGATGATAATATTTCGTTCACAACCGACGACGCCGACATCAACGCCAACGCGAGAATTTCTGCGAAGCGAGCTCTTTCACGCTCTCTTATTATAATCTAACCAAGCTTATTTGTATGTTTTCTGGATAATGTTTCAGCGCTCAAATCTTTTTGTGGTATATGACATGTGATCGCAGCTCAGTGCTTTAGCAAAACACTTGTCTAGAGTTGGTGTAAACTTTATTCTCGAAAAGAGAGCATACCACCATGTACTGTTATAACTTATCGCTTTATCTTATTTATCGCAATTCCAGTCTCCTCAGCAACCACTTTATTATTATCCGAGCCTTAAAACTGCGTTAAAATCTTTATTCGTATAAATGAGCAGTGAATTTTTCCCGGTAAAAAACCATGAAAGGTTTGACAACTTTAATGTTTTAATCTTGCTTTATCTTAAGAGGAAAGCGAATACGTGCGTCCACTTGTCGCTACTACAGAGAACTCCGCTGAGGGCTTATTCGTATATAACCTAATTCTACCAAAGTTATTTCTAAAAGCAAAGCGCAATCTTTAGTTAGGATGCCATTTTGAAAAACGAATACGTGCATCAGACTTTTGTATTAGCTTTGTTCACTTACCACTGCGAAATTACTCAAAGCCAGATTTTGTAAAAGGATATCTAAAGAAATAAAGTATCAGAAAACAAGACCATACGCAAATCGCAATTATTATGGTGATGACTTGCACTGCTCACATGGCTTGCAAATTTTCACTAAAAAATATTTTAACGCTTCCTCGAGGACATACCTTAGAAATGTTACCGACGATGATCGTAGGTGTATGGCTCAGAAGGTTGCAGTAGTTTTCATTATGACAGTTATTTTCATACATGCACCGTGAATAAAATGTCGCCTAAATATAAGTATTTATAGACTCTTCTAGAAACTGTATCATTTTCTTTTATTATTAAAAATGTGTTTTTATGCTTTTAAGAGGTTTTACAACGGCAAAAAATATAAATTTTTCAATAAGCGGTTTAATAAAGTTTTTTACTGTATCTGGATTATTTTATTTTCTCATTCGCAAAAAGAAAAAAAAAACCTCACTATCTTAAGTATACGCACCACGCAACTCAGCAATATAAATGAGCCCACCTGAATTTCAAGCTTGTATGCCACAGTCAACTGTCCTTTAAATTTTTGCTAGATTGTACTTTTTATGCTCTATTGTTTCAGATTGTTTCTTTTTTTTTGACGCTTCAAATCATTTGCTTCAGACTTAATGTGGACTTCGCTACCTGTTGCTTCTCTGCATCCTGTGTGTAAAGAAGGCTTCGCCGTTAAAACACATAGTGTGCAAAGAAGCTACCAAGCAGGGCGATGTTGCGCTGCGTGGAGTTCATCGATATTTATTACCACGACTGCTTTGTCACCAAACGAACACAGTTCACTGGCATGCTTTTTACAAGTGTATAATATAACGTTTAACTCAACGAGATACTAGTTGCTTCCATTGGGGTGTTGTCACTACAACGTAAACCTTACTTTTGTCTCAATTTCAACGACACCGTCTCGAACTTTTTCGAAGTAGTTAAGATATTCAACAGACCTATAAATATAATTATGTACGTATAAAGAGAGTTCTGATAGTTTATACATTCAGTTTTATTTAAAGACAGAGTTGAGACATCCGCGAACTGTGGCAATTCGAGATTAACAACGTGAACGACTTCACGCTGAGCTTGACCGGCTTCATGATCTGAGTTTTTCGATGGTTAACACCCGTAACGTAGCGTTTGTGCGCCGAAGATCTTCGAAATTATAAACGCGGCAAATATATAGGCAGACGTTGACTAGCCTGCTTGTTAAACTCACAGAACATGGGCAAGGCGGCTGGATTCAAGGCGAAATCCGTCAGACTTCGGCAGAAGAGCGCTGGCTCCAGAGCCGGAAACATGGCTGGCAGGAAGGGCCGAAACAGCTGGGGTCCCATGACGGGCGCCTGGGCAGGTGAGGCCTCGACTGGTGAACAGGGCTTCTCTGAAGCACCGGGAACTGGTGTGAATGCCGACGGTCTACCTCCGGACGATGTCTTGGCCTCCAAGGTCCCGGACTCCTCCGTGGCCTCCGAGTCACCCTGCTTCATTCCGTCCCCGTTCCAACAACGCGACTCATCTGTACGAACGGCCGTGCCCACCTTTTTCAGCTCGGTCAAAGGTTCCCGCCACTTATTACGCTTCCTTTCGTCGCTTATTACGAACACCCATTCAAATTAGATCGACGTTGCCGCGATTGAACCAGCGACGGCAGCGCGGGAGCGGCGGGCCGCTAAAAGATGCGGTAAAGAGCAACAAAATTGTGCAAAGAAGAGCAAACAGAGCAAAAACGCTGAACGGAGAAGGCGGCTGTGAGTACGAGCGGCGCCTCCCATTGGATAGCACCGGAACCCACGTGATCATTTTGGAGCTTTGTATCACTTCTGGGTGGCCGGCGCGCGTTCTCATTGGCTGCTCGGGGTTCGCGCCGTTCTCGCGCTCTTCACCATCCGAATCGCGTGCGGCGAGGAAATCACCGGCCCCCTCTCCCCTGAACTGGCGCGCCGGGTCTGCTACTTTGCGCCGTGAAATTGCGGGGCGTCGTCTGAGGCTCAGGGCGACAGACAGCCACAACCGAAGCCCCGCGCTCTCGCAGTTGGGAAGTGAGGGAAAGGTGAGGGTGTGTATACTCGCGTTTCTTAATGATATGTATATTGCCCAGAGCGGCGCGAAAAGCCCGAGAAGCAGCATAAAAGGCTCGGTCGAGTTCAGAATTAAGATATTCCGAGAAGGGGGCACTTGCCGCTGTCAGTGGGCCTGTGCCGCACTCGGGGTGTGATGGGGGCGGGACGGATCGTTTGGGGGTTATTTGGGAAACAGCCCGCTTTTGCCTCTGTACCCACAACCACACCGGTAGTGCGTTGCCGTACTTCTGCTCTCTTTTAAGCTCGCCACCACTGTAAGGAGGAAGTGAATATGCCTCCCCCCAACATTCGCACGGGTGGCACACGTGGACGAGAGCCTCGTACGTTGAGAATGAAGATTTTCAGCACGACCACTATAGCATTTACTCTCGAAAGCTACGCATTAGAATAATGTGTTTCGTGAATTGCAGATTAAGACAGCTGCTGCGATGCTGCGCGGACTCGGCAGTGAGCAGCGAAAAATGAAACGACAGCGAGACGTCTTTGTTTTAGCAGCCTTCACCCCCCCCCCCTCTTGTTCTGTCTTTTGTTTTGCGCAATCGATTTCGCGTTTTACTTTCCTTTCCCTCGATAACCTCAGACTCAAGGGGGATACTTGATGCGCAGGTCTTGAAATCTCAGCGTGGGTCGCAAGTATGTGATTTACGTTTCGAGTGAGAATATGCTTTCGCTTCAAATTGGGGCTCCTTAATACAACTTGCTTTTTTATGTGGCTTCGTTTTCACATAAACTGAGAAGTTAATAAAGTGGGGTTGTGCGCTATTATCGGTTTATTATCACTGAAAAAAAAAGGTTTAAAAGTATCTTACGCAATGCTGGATTGTCCGAACCTGGATTGAGTGTGCCTGAAAAATGTAGGGTACTTTGTAAAGTCCATCTGCTTCGGTACCACTTTTCAGGCTGCACATTGTGACTTCCTCAGCAATAAATATCTCGAAATTCAAGCACACATTTATAATAGTAATATTATATGAGGTTTTACGTCCCAAAACCAAAATATCATTATGAGAGACGCCGTAGTGGAAGGCTACGGAATTTAGTTCATCTGGTGTTTTTTAACGAGGGCTGACATCGCACAGTAGACGGGCCTCCACCATGTCGCCTCCATCGAAATTCGGCTGCCACAGCCAGGATAGAACCCGGGGCCTTGAGATGAGCAACGCAGCCGAGTAGTCCCTGTTCCACCAAGGTGGAGGACAAGAGCACAAATGAAGCAGCTATAGTAGTGTGCGCCTCGACTGAATCGCATGTATTAAATTCTGAGCGGAAGCCCTTTACAGATAATTTTGTTTGCAGATAATTTGCTTCGTTTATATAATTTTGTTTATATCGGATGGCAGTTTTTGTTGATTTTTTAATGTTCCTTGCGTAGCCATCGGTATTTTGTTCGGCTACGTTAAAGGTAGACTTGCGTGCGCACCCTCTAGGCGTTCCGTTGCCATTGACGGGTTCCCCTATAAGAAACGGAACAGTGAGCTCAGCGACGCCGAAAGCAAGTCCACCAAACTGTATTTCGTCAACAGTGATAATTGCGACTTGTTCACAGCCGTAAACTAAAACGAAGGCTTCGGTGTACCTCACCACCTTCCACCACTATGAACTATGAAGCCTAACGCGACTCCAACAAACTATACGCCACCTTATTTTTTTCCCTTTACGCCATCGGACAATCTAAGGTTCCTAAGTTGACAGCTCATCTTGAGAAAGCTCAAGTCTGGTGCCAAACGACATCAAGGATGTACGAGTCAATCCCCACAAGAATGCGTGGCCATGGACGTTATGCACCCAGCCGGCTCTGACCAGGGTCGCATAGCACGATGGTATCAAGGTGTAAGCCTATAAATTCCACTAAACAATCACACGGTGATTGGCGTAACTTACAATGTGGATTTCACCATTCCTGGTGGTGACCTTCTGACCCTATGAAGGCAGGGTGTGACCATACCAACATTGCCTGATTATATCTTTTGGGCAACTAGCATTGCGTGAAGATCTTCCTCAAGGGCAACTCTTGACGGTAGAACTTCCTCGCAAAAGCAGGACACGTTTTGTGGTGATTGATCTAATGCATATAACTATTTAAATAAAGTAAGGAATTTTTTCTTAAAATTGAGTCCTACACTGGACAAATTGGCGCACGCATTCTGGGAGCGAAGCAGAGGATGAAGGTGAGGACTAATGTGAAAAAGATGACGAAGAGAGTTTGTGAATGTCCATGATGGTGACAGTCTTTTATATATGACACACAACAAATAAAGAGCACAATGGATCTGTGGTAAGAAACCTACTAAAACGTCCTCTAGCGTAGTTTTAAGAAGAATGGGAAGCAAAATGCAATAATAGTATAACGCAAAGAGTACAGTTCGCTTGAAAATAGTGTTACAATAACTTTCTCATCTTGGAAATGCAATAAAAATAGCTTCTATGCTTTCCAAACGCACGCGTCTTGTACAAATAACTCAAATTATTACATGTAGTAACATGTAATAACGTAGTAATATTGCTTGGTTGGAGCGTACATTGCCATCGTGTGTCAGAACATGTGATTTCGTGGTGTAAAGACGGGCACCCATTTCAAGACCCACACGTTACTGCGCGTATTCCTTTGAGACCACGTAGCGGGTGCACTGAAAGTTCGGAGACATATCACCCGCATAATTGCTCGTGGCTTAAAGCATGCTACCCTTTAAACAGAATTCCGTCATATGCTCACTGACACAAGCCACTTTCGACTTCATCAATTACAGTGTAGTAATCCACAATATCTACTTCTGGAGTGACATTATATAAAAATTATGCACTAAGTGTTTAGGGATGGGATATCGCGATCACGTTCAGCTCTTAAAGGCGAAGCGTAAGGGTAGCCCAATTTTTTGGCATATTCTTGAGGGAGGCTTCTGATGTATGTTCAGATGTGGTGCAGTGGTCGCACCACAGGGAAAAAAAAGTTGGTCGCACCCTGCTGTGTTGCACGAGGATACTTTCATTTGGCTTGGTTGGTTCATCTCCCGAGTGCTCTTAACAGGGGTGTAGCCAGAGAGTGGCACATCAGGCCCGCCCCCCCCCCTCTCCACTAACAAAGTATTTTTTAAAGACAATAGTCGTTCTTGGGGACCTTCAACGGAAAAAGTTTGATCTGCCTGCCTGCCTGCCTGCCTGTCTGCCCGCGTTTATCACCGTAGCGTTTATCACCGTAGCGTTTATCACCGTAGCGTTTACCGACCGTAGCGTTTACCGACCGTAGCGTTTATAAACACGCCTGCCTGCCTGCCTGCCTTTAACGATACCTCAAATGGCATCAAATGGCTGACCCCATCTGCCGCGCCCACTCATATTGCTCAAGCTTCAGCGTTCATAGTTGTGCGATTGTCAATTAAAAAGCAAATATTGCGCATATCTGAGGCGCCTTAACCACACGTCGACGTTTTGTATGTGTCTTTATACTATAGAAGGCACACAGAAGTAATTATAAGGACCGTAGCGTTTATCACGCTGCGCTGACAGTGCGACACGATGCTCAAAAAGGTAGGTGTCTCCAACGCTAAGCTGAGACTACACGGTGGTGGCCCCTGCCCATCACTTTGCGTTTTACACCTTATCGCCTCCGAGACAGGCGCGTATCTTTCTCCGTGGCCATGCACACCTTCGTTTTCGAAGATAACTGCCAGATGGCGCTCGTGTCTAACGTTTGTTTGTTTGTTTGTTTGTTTGTATCCTTTAATCCATGGCTCGTACCCACTCTGGGGGATTGGCCAAGAGAACAAATAGCCTCATATGAACGATAACTGCATTATTGCTTACAACGAAAAAAAGGGGGGGGGGGTGAGTTGTATAGTTAAGACAGTATGTTGGAAAAAAAAGAAATAAACCAAAGATTTAGATAGTGAGAAAAAAAATCTATAACAAAGTAGACACTAATAGCTACAACTTGATTTTGGGAGCCGACCAGACAGCTGGTTTTGCCAAACCCGATTAATTTGGTATGTCACGGATTTATCCAGAATCGAAAATTACTTTTCGTCCCATTTTTTTTAGTACTTGTTAACGAGGGCTTTATGTTAAAAAACGTTTAGAGTCTTGAATAAAATTACACACCGCATCGAATGCATCTCTGTGGCAATTTCCCAAAACAGAGGCACCAAAACTTAGAACATTTTCTGCGGTTAAATTTAAACCTAGCTTCGCAAATGGAATATCTAAAAGTCGTTTCCTAATTAATGCATAGTTACGACATGTGCCAAAATAATGTTCAATAGTTTCTGATTCTTCGCAGAACGGACAAAGGGGGGAAAGTGTCAGACCAGCTCTGTGTAAATAAAAATTTAATGGGGGGACACGGCACCGGAATCTAGAAATTATCGTTTCAAGTTTTTTTGACGGACTCCACTGGGCTTTCCATGGAAATTTGAGGTGCTGATAATCTGTCCATTGTGTGATATTTTCTAAACTATCTGTAAAAATAGCGAATTTTCTATATCTAACCCCTGATAAGTATTCTAACTCGGGAAGTACTGAAATTACTGGTCCATCGAGTGATGCTCGCGCCAAAGCATCTGCCAATTCATTTAATTGTAATCCGCAGTGACCTGGGACCCACACTAATTTGAGGAGTTTTAAATGCGGCGGTGCTAATGTGTGGAACGCTGCTAGGGCACGAGATTGTTCAGAGTTTGTCAGAGCTGCACACACCGAAAGTGAGTCTGTTAGGATGATTGCACTGGTCTCTGTCGCAGGAATTTTACGAAGGGCTAAAATAATAGCTACTAGCTCAGCTTCAAATATAGGAGTAAAATCTGGAAGCCTCACTGAAAAAGACCAGCCGAGGGAATCAGACGCAATTCCTACACCTGCCTTTTCATTGTTGACAGAAGCATCTGTAGCTATTACATTTTTTGTTTCTGCATGTACCAAGTAATCGTTTAATGTAGTGGTCAAAAATCTCAGAGATTGCAACTTGGCTTGTGCGGGGAAGATTTCATCGTACTCTATTCTAATGTTGATGGTAGAAAAATTAGTTTCAATTACTGTGCTAATGTCTACATTTATGCAATCCAGTTTCTTTTTAGCGAAAATTATCTGAGGGGTATGAAATCAAGGCCAATGTGCAAGAAAGAAAGAGTCAGGGTCGCTGATAAATGCGTATTGTGATCTTCGCGCCGGTAAACTGTAGAACTTTAAGAAGGTTTGAACCGTTAGAATGTGGAATCGACAGAGGAGTGTTGGCAATCGCGCTTCTTGATACAATACACCATTCGCCACGAACCTGGGAAGTCCCAGGAATATTTGCAGGGCTTCTCGCTCTAACAATACTAGCGGTTTAATTTTATAATCAGCGGCCCCCAAGAATAATACACACCCAAATTCCAATATTGGTCGCACATACATTTTATATATCATTAACATCGTGTGTCTGCGTAGCCCGTATTTTCTGTTGCTTAACCTGCGTAATAAACCTAACGCCCGTTGTGCCTTTGCTGTTATATATTCAATGTGTGGGCTCCAATTCAGTTTTTCATTATAAATCATTCCTAAGTACTTGACTGAATCTACTTGTGGAATAGGTTCCCGATTATACAATACAGAAATTGAAACTGTATCTGCTATAGGAAATACCAAGAGCGCACTTTTACTGATGTTCAATGACAATGAAATGGATTGCAACCAAATTTCTAGTGTATTAATATATCTTTGCAGTTTTTGATGTAGTGAGTAAATGTCACTCTCTGCAGCGAAGAACGCGATATCATCTGCATAAATGTAGACAGTGACATCCTGAACAATGGAATAGAGCTCATCAGTATATTGAATAATGCTGGAGATAGGACGGACCCTTGTGGAACACCACGTTTCTGTTTGAATTTATGCGAACAACAGCCATCCTTCACGCAATACAATTCCCTTGATTTTAGGAATTCTGCTATCCACTCAGTAATATACTGAGGAAACTTTAGACTCTGCAAGGTGGTCAGTAGAATAGAGTGCTCGACACTGTCGTACGCTTTAGCTATGTCGAGAGTTACTAATGCGGCGTACTGTTTCCTTTTACGAGCAAGCTGTATTCGACTCTCTAAATCCGCATGGGCGCACCAAATTGAGCATTCACAACGAAAACCAATTTGATTTGGCTTTAATATGACCTTATTCGTCATCCAGGAGTTTATTCGGCCCTTTAGAACCCTCTCTATGAGTTTCACCATGTTCGAAGTTAGCGAGATGGGTCTGATATTTTCTATGTTGAAACCTACTCCTTGCTTTTTTATTAATGGGATTACCTTAGATATTTTCCAGTCATACGGTATCCAGGCATTCTTTAAAGAGTAGTTTATGAGATTAATGACGTCGCCGGGGGATAGCTTGAATAAAATTTTAATCATAGGAACTGTGATTCCGTCTGGACCAGGAGCTGACGATGGTAGATCTCAAATGACTTTTGATGCTTCAGACAGCGTTACGTTTTCGAAGTCAGTGCTTATGCTAGACTTTTGCCAGTTGAAAGCCATAATCGAAGAAAATCTAATTTCTAGACCTCTGCCAATTGACTCTAAAGAGTTCTTCGTTTCTTCCAATGATAGTTTTTCATAATTAGTATTTAATGTAGACGGCAGGATTTTGCGAGATCGCATATATTGAAATAAAGCTTTCTTATTTTTGGATTTCGAGAGAAAATCAAAATGTATTTTATCGTAATCTTCTTTAGCTTGGGCCACCGTGTGTTTAAATACAGCGGCAAGAAATTTATAATCTGCCCAGTTCTTAGGGGACTGATTATGTATTAGCTTCTTCCAAGCTGCCTGTCTTCGTCTGTGATCTCTTAGAACAGTTGGAATTCCACCAGGGGCTATAGGGTATTCTCTTCGCCGATTTACCAGTAAATTCAGCGTTTTTGTATGCCCTTTTAGTTACTGCGCTTATTTTCATAGCTTTAGTGTCATCTCCATCCTGAGAAGGAGCGTCTAAAGCAGTTTTTAGGTCGTGTTGAAATTTTGCATAATTTATATAGGTTCGGGCATGGAAGCATGATGGTTTGACGGGGCAAGCGATCTCGAACATTATTGGAAAGTGGTCACTGTTGGAGGCGCAATAAAGGGCCGTCCACGATGTACTAGGAATGGCCGAGCTTACAAAGCTTAAATCTAAGGCGGAGCGTGAATGACCTCGAATAAATGTGGGAGTTCTAGCGTTAAGGCACAATAAGTTGTTGTCTACCGACCAGTCCCACAACCGTTGTCCACACTGATCAGTTCTAAAACCCCAGCAGGTATGGTGAGAATTGAAGTCACCAACTATAATTTTTTCTTTACAGCCTGAATTAGCAGCCATATCTAACCATCTCGTGTCTTGAACGCCTACAGGAAAGTAGACGTTTATTAGCGAGAAAGGCAAGTATCCTGGCAAGGTAATATCTAACGCGAAAATTTCGCATTCAGAAGACATACATTTGTATGAGTTTTTGACTTTTACACTAATTTTATTGTTTATAAAGAAAGCTAAACCTCCACCTTTGGATGGACGGTCTAGACGAAAGGTTTGGAAGTTGGGTAGGTGCAATACATGATGTGTGGATAACCAAGTTTCTTGTAATGCAATAATAGCCGGATCGAATTTGGAAGACAGGTATAACAGATCTGTTATGGCTGAGTGAAGAGATCGGCAATTCCAATGTATAATTTTAAGAGACCCTATGATTTCGTTAAAGTGGTTTCGGCAATCACCTTTTCTAAAATACTTTCTTTTAGAAAATCGGTTTTTGAAAGGTTGTCTTTCTGGTATTTCTTGCTTTTTACATGTTTCGGTGAGCTAGGTTTTTTCAATGCAGGGGATCTAGAACGCTTTAAGCATTTGAGATCTATGTCCATATCTTGTGTGTCCTGAGAAGTTTCCTGTGCACCCTCGCTTTGCCTCTGAACGCCTTCTCCAGAGGGCTCTGTAGACTGTGCATTTGGTGGAGTTATCTCAGATTCTGCCTCACTTGCCGGGTGTGCAGACTCAGCATTTTTTACCGCCGTACTTATATCTATATGCGCTCCATAGGCTTGTGCGATTTGGTTATTCACAATGTGCGACAGCGACTCACATAGGGTGGTAGCAAGGCGTTGCATAGCCTTATCCACAGCCTTCTCGATCATATCCGCAATGGATAGGGAAAAGGATGCTTCCATTGCTATGTTATGGCGGGCAGCTGCTCCGGCATATCCTTGAGTTCGGGCTTGGATTTTAGTAATGGCATCCTTTCGGGAGCATCGCTTTCTGTCAACAATTTCAAGTATTTGGATTTCACGTGCCTTGGCTGAGCAGTTTGGGTTATCAGCGCAGTGTGCTTCATGGCAAAGACAGCACTTTTCTTCATTACTTTTGCAGTCGTTTGAATTGTGCGTCTCACCACAAATTCTGCATCTAGGTACTGACCTGCACCCTTTCGCTGTGTGCCCATAACGCCAACACTTAATACACTGTAGGGGACGAGGTGATAGTGGCTCCACTCTGTATATTAAAGGCCACGCTTTGATTTCGGTTGGGCGGTTCGACCCGGCAAATGTAGCAATAACGGACTCCATTGGGACCTTGTTCTTGTCCACAACTCGACTACATCTATAGATAGCTATCACACCTGCTTCTGAGAACATATCTAATATCTCAGTTGGGGTTAAGTTGACATCGACACCCCGAACGAGGCCTTTGACGCAAGCTAGGTGAGGTGGAATGAATGCGCTCACCGGGTTGGTAGCGAATACCGAGCATTTTAGTAGGTCTCGAACACAGAGCTGGTCAGATGAGAAGCAAAGAATGCCACCCTTGCTGAACTGCCTGACCTCTGTGATGCTGTGGTAGTGAGTTGTAGCGGCTCTCAACTCCGTCTGAATCATTTTTGGATTCTTCATCCGTATGATACCATCGTTGCTTGGGACCAATGCCACAGGAACGGATGAGATGCCATTGCGTAAAAACAAGTCCACTGGTAATTCCTGCGAAGGAAGAGAAGCAGACCAGAGGAAAGCCCCTGGTCCAGGTGAGGAAAACGGCATCTGCCTGGTCGTACTATCTGAAAATACACTCGCTAATCAATGAGGACACTATAGAAACGCTTACGAAAAAAAAGAATAAATAAAATCAATCACAACTATTGAATTCTTGGCCAAACCCTCAGAGCAGGCAAACGTCAGTCGCTGTTCGAAAGCTCTAACGTGCCTTGATGCCCTCGTTCTCCTCCGCTACACGCTCGAGGCACTCTAACGCAGCGCCTCTAGAATACCATTCACCGATTTTCTTGCGCAGAACATCAAATAAATGTTTTGTTCACTCTCTCCAGACGGAAGACTATGGTCATTCGACGACATTGCAGTTAACATGCAGATACGGGGCCGATTTTTTTTCACCAGAGTATAAACAGCGAAGAATTCTATTCCTCATTCCACAGAAAAAAAATTCTAGTTAGATTCCTGGCGCAAAGTGTGCAAACGACAAAGTTGACGGAAACACGTATGAAATCACTATAGTTCTGATCTTATTGGATTAACTAACACCAGTCCAGTTCTGTTTCTTCTGTCTTCATCGCTAGAGCACGCTATGAGCATTGTGTTGCGGTTACTAAAGTTGCTGTCATTTACCTCCCCTCCCCTCACGAAGTTTGTAGTGGCTTGCTGTCAACATGATCGTTTCATGTACACTTAACGTAGCAGAACGTGCCTGGTAATGTCTAATACTTGTAGCCTTGTTCATGTACACCCGTTACATGAGGATGTAGTGTAGAAGCTACAAGGGCGTTTTAGTTGTGAACACCCTACTTGTGAAAATATGGGTGTAATGAAATGGTGCCTCCAAGGGTGCTCGTATTGTAAACATCAGTATTGAACCATTAGTTGTGCAACATATTTTCACAATGTAACCAGTCCATTAATCCAGAGTTTATCAAGCGTCTGTCATTTTAAGGAATAATGTGTCACTCTACAGAAAATTTAAAAGCAGCTTCTATGTTCAGGCAGTGTCTAGTTATCTGTGCTGTCTGGCATCAAGGTACCTCTAGCTAATGATAAAATTACCGCACGCACCTTGAAGTGACAAACGCACCAGACCAATCTACACAAACCGCAAGCATTTACACACAGACCAATAAATATCGCCGCTGTCTTTTCTGTGATCGTGATATGCTTTTCCACCACGGCTATACGAGGTACGTCTGGCAATAGAACAAAATCCGATATCACTTTGGTCACCAATCAATATTTTGGCCGGTGAGCTCGTATGAACGAGCAGTATCACTTTCCTAACTGCAGAAGAATCATCTTCCAAATTACCGGCCGTTGTCACCATGAGCTGGAGAATGACGTTAGAGGCTGCGAGCGCTTTCGTAACGAGCCTCGTATTGTTGGGAACATAGTCAACAACACCGGCCAGTGGGAGGTACAAATGGCTGTATTTGTTCCTCGACGCCTACGCCATCACGCGGCGCGAGAAGTCGTCGGCTTTAGCTTTACGAACCAGTAAATCACGATGACCGCTGGTCACAATAATGCCCAAATGACGGGGGGTGACGATGCCGCAGTTTCTCAGTTCTGTTCGCGTAGTAAAGTATATGTTCAATGCCTCGGAGAGCAGCAGCTGCAACACAGCAGAAGCACGAGACATTCACCTCTTTGCCAAACGTGGCGCCGCGTCACGGGGACGCTTTCCTTCGGGAGCCGAAGTATACACAGGCCATTTTAGTAGCTGTGAATCCTCCGCTTGGGTGACGTCAGCGGACGAGTTTTGTTCCGTTCGCGGTGACGCACCTGGGCTGCAGAGGCTAGAAACTTGGCCGGTTCAAAAACTTCGTCGTACAGCCCAAGTGCGGTCGACGTTGAAACTGGCGGGGGCGTCTGCTGAGACACGATGACCAAGGCAACGCACAAAGCGACCACTACGATGATCAAGTAGAGGAACGAGAAGATGAGGCGCTCATTGTTACTGACTGGCACTTTGTGTTCGCTCCCTTCGATGGCAGATTTTTTCACTGCCTCTTCGAACAGACATGACGCGGGTTCCTGAGATGTTGTCTCGATCGTGGCCTGCTGCGGTAGGTGCGTGGCCTGACTTTCGGGGCCGGTGCTATGTAATCGAGAAAACTGCAGCTGCTCAAAAGGGACCCACGACTCTGGACGCATCGTCTTCTTCTTTTCGAGCAGGCGCGTGTCAGCGTGAGGCACCATGTATAGCGACACGACGGGGTATCTTTCTCCGAAGGTGCCACTGCAGGTAGCACATTAATTAGGTTGGCCTGTAATTTGATTCGATAAGGAAGGACAAATGTATGAAACATTGGTGTGATGATTGTGTTTTGTCTGTAACTGATTCCTTACAATTCAAACGTCCCTTGAGCAATCGTTTTCTTCTTCTAAATTTAGAGTACTCACGGATTGAAACACATCGTTTCTTTAGGTATACACCTTATGCAATATCTGCTGCCATTTAACGACCGCCGTTTGCATTTACGCCACGTTGAAGGCTAGCGTGCTTTACATGTGCACACATGGAACGCACATATCGACGTGTGGCGCTTGACAAAAATGGCAATGCCGACACATTTTCGGGTGCCCTGTCGCTCATAATGAGGAAGTTAAGACGCCGAAAAAAAATCGGGACACTAACCTCTATGTTGTTAGGCTTACTCGCGGCCGACGAGAAACAGCAGGTCGTTGCGTTGTTCGAGATATTGCTTACTACTAACGCCGTTTTCACGTTCACCAGTCCGAATAAAGGCTGCACATAAATTTTTCGAATACTTTAAACTTTATATATACCAATGTAGGTGAGATGTTTACTTTACACTTGATGTGACACTGGACTAAATTGCTGATTGCCTCATTTTTTTGTTGAGTGCCACAGTGGCGGGGCGTATGCAGGCTATACCTTTTTTTGTGGGCTTGTGTTTAGTTCGGCGTATTGCCGTGCCAACAAAGCATTGCTCGCTTTTGCGAGGTGGTTTCGGGAGTATTTTCCATACATTATTTATTTGCTTATGTATTGTTTACTGGCGGGATACTTAAGAGAAGCTCAACTGCACTTAGCGGCAACTTTTCCTGGCATGCAGAACTATGAAAGCTACTCAACTGAAACGCTTGCCTGCGCACGTATTAGTAAACTGTACTTATTTTTATTTTTCAACTTTCAGAGGTTTTTAATAATAACTGGGGTTCTACGTCTCCGATTTTCAGAGTTAACTAGCTCAAGTGAATAAAGCTTGCTTCATTAAACAAATTAAACAACTATGGGAAGCTTTTGGTGGAAGCAGTTATTGTGCACTTTAAATGCTTTGCTTTTGTAATTTTTTTACGGCGCCATGGTTTACACTCACTTGTTGTGCAGTAAGCATAGCATTTCAGTTGCCGGATAGACTATGTGCGGCCACAAGGAGACCATTTCAATTTCCGAAGAAGATACACCCCAAGTTGTGACAAAAAGCGGCTGTTAAAAGGCGAAGTTCAAGTACTAAGCCAAAAAGTTTTGAAACAACGAAACACGACGATTCAGCAGACAAATTTTGTGGCTTTTACGTTGTTCCTAGGCATTCCCTAGGTTCTAGCTCTATAGGTGATGCTGGTTCCCTAGTAGCACACTATGCTGCGGTTATATTGCTGCAATGTTTTTTATGATTGGCTGAATGCTGCTAATACCCTCTGTTGATGAAAGGACGAGCCGTCGTGCCCATGGTGAAGCCCATCTATCCATTTCTTCTTTATTGCGAACACTGCTCTGATCTAAATGATGATATCGCAACTCCTCGTCTTCTACATACTTTTTAACACCCTCCTGAGGTCTGCGTAGAGAAATACATACTGCAAGAGAGATGTGGCAGCAATGTTTCCAATAGGCATTGTCAGAATGTTAAGGAGACGTTGGGCAATATCAATCAATCGGGCAATATTGTCTACACGTTGTGAGTATGTTTCCAATGTGTGCACAGGGATTCGATGGCGTCTTTATGTACAGTGCAGTGTTTTATCTGTGTGACACACTGTACATGAACATACACTCGCCATCGTATCTTGTAACCAGTCGAAACACTGAGCACACCTTATCGTTTAAATGTCAACACCCGTCAAAGCAAACCCGAGCACTCAGAGCACCACAATACATGTACTCAAACTGTGGTCAAATTTTTTGTTCATTCTTTTTCCGCTTGTTATATGGTTTCGGTTGCCTATTCATGTTCAATAGAACTACCCCGCATGAAATTACTCTACTCCCTGGTGCTACAGACGATGCTTCACAAAGGACAGGCGAAAGCACAGTCACAAAGAAGCTCCGCCGGACTACGAGCTTCAAGGAGAAAACCGAACTTCTCTGCCATTGGAGCCCAAACGCAGCAATAAGTTCAGCGAGCCAACGCAGTTCGTGCATAAAATCTGAAAACGCTTGCCTTGGCTTTCTCATTGCACCACGTGGGGCCACAAATAATGAGGCTTTGGAAGATATTGCGCTTCATCTTGTTTTTCTTCGTAAACGTCAAATGCACTAACAACCGCAAAAGTTTGCGGGACGATAGATCCACAACAAAAGCGAATTTCTGCCATATGAGTGCTTCATGTTTGTAATAAAGCTGGTGACTGTATAGGTCGAAATGCCAAGTGCAGTATGGAACATTTATTTCGAAATTACATTCCGAGACAAAGTGGGAATTTAGGTTTATCGAACATTTCCCGTCCCGAAAACTTTAGTTGTTGACAGTACATACGCCAGGCCCCAAAAATTGAGAGCCCGTTTCAGTTTCAAGGCGCATGCGCGCTCGTAGCGGTGAGCGAAGGCAGGTTGATGAAGACGTTCGCATCCATTCCCCTTACTGAGTGTTTACAAGTTACAAAATTTGATTGAACAGTCAGTCATGTTTTTGTTCATTTTCTGTTCCTTATTTTGTTCATTAAAAATCAGGTGAAGCGCCGGAACTGAGTGGCCTGTGTCTGAAGCGCTTGCCTCCGCTTATTCTTGTCATTCTCTATAGCGATATCACAAGCTGAATCGCGCTTGGTTATCTCACTCGACTTGCGAGCCAAGCATGAATACGGTAAAGATAAGACATGTGGTGGGGTGTGCAGCGCACGGAAGCCGCTGTACAGCCTTATCGAGCAGGTCAGCCGCGCCTTAGAAAGAAATGGCTGTTTCGAGGCGTCACATGTTTTGCGTGGGTCTGTAGTCTGCTAACCCAGAAATTTTCAGTACCGCAAAAATTTTTCAAGTTTTCAACTGACCGCAGGTAAGTGCAAATATTTGGGTCAATGATTTGAGAAGGTATTTCTTTTACATGAGTTGGCCAATTAGTAAGCCCGGTTCTCTAAAAGCCTTACTTGACTGGCATAAGCGCAGTGTCATTATATAATTCGTCACGATGAAAGCGTACCTCTCACTGGCAGAACTCGTTGAATGATAGGCTTGAGTGCGTGCTGGTTCGGCTACACAGTTTGCTCACCTTTTACTCATGTCATGCGGTTCAAGTGAAATGCGAATTAATTATAAGCTGGTTCCTGTTCGGGAAAAATCATGTAGCCAGTTTGAAACTTCGTGAGTATTTACGTCTGATAGGGTCCCTGGAATACATGTAATGGACTCAGTGCTTTCAGAAATAGTTCAACAAGATATGCCGCTGGAGCCAACGTTACGACAAGTGGACTTTTCTTTGTGAACGAAATGCTGCTGCCCGGACTAAAACAAGTCAACTCGCCTAAACACATGCCCCAGTGTTATTCTCTGTTAACGATTTCCCATCGCTTCACGCCTCCATCTTCTCCTGAACTTCTGTCTTTTTTCGTACTCAAGTTCTCTAAGAAAAAAAAATGGCCCCGTATCTGCATGTTTCACTGCAAATGTCGTCAAAAGACAACAGTCTTGCGCGTGGAGAGAGTGAAGAAAACGTTTATTTGATGTTCTGTGCAAGAAAATTGGTGAATCGTATTCTGGAAGCGCTGCAGTAGAGAGTCTCGATCTGTGGAGCGAAGGTGAACAAGCGCATCGAGGCACGTTAGACACGAGCGCCATCTGGCAGTTCTTTTCGAAAACGAAGGAAGGTGTGCGCGCCCACGAAGAAAGATGTGCGCCTGTCTCGGAGGCGATAAGGTGTAGAACGCAAGCGATGGGCAGGTGCCACCACCGTGTAGTCTCAGCTTAGCGTTGAAGACACTTACTTTTTTGAGTATCGCGTTTCACTGTCAGTGCAGCGTGATAAACGCTACGGTCCTTATAATTACTTATGTGGGCCATTTATAGTATAAAGACACACATACAGAATATCGACGTGTTGTTATTGGGCCTCAAATATGCGCAATAATTGCTTTTTATTTGACAATCGTACATGAATGGAGCGTTGAGGCTTGAGCAATATTGGTGGGCGCTGCGAATGGGGTTGGCCGTTTGGGGTATCGTTAGGGTGGACAGACAGACAGACAGACAGGTCGAAATTTTGGCGTCGAAGGTCCCTAAGAAAGACTATCGTCTTTAAAATATGTGAGACGTCATATCAGACGATTGAGTCAAGTACGGTGGGGTGCAATGATGGCAACTGAGTCAAGTACGCAGGGTTTGTTAAAAATTTTGACATTCGTTCAGATATTCTGGCGAATGCAAGAAGTGGGGTGCAGTGCGTATCAGGGACTGGAGAAAAGAAAGACACCACGTTGAAGCCACCTGCGTCGTTCTTCTCTTTTCCAGTCCCTGTTACGTACTGCACCCCACTTCTTGCATTCACAATGAACCATTGCCAACTAACTCAAAAGGCTGTTTTGTTACGCATATTCTGGGTTTGACCTTTGCTAATTATGTGCATATTTCAGTTTTGAATTAAATGTGCTTTCGCAGATTGACGCTTTGAAACTGCGCGTATGTCTGTGTTTTTTAGTGAAAAACTTGTGATTAGAAAAATTAAGTTTTATTTGTGTGGAAAAAGTTTTGCCCTATTGAGAAATCAGTCAGCATTACTTTGTCTACTTTACAACACACAGAAAATTATTAATTAAATTTAATGAATGGCCGTGTCACCGGAGCGGACCTGCAAGTTGGCACAAACACATTCCGTTTACATGAGAATGTGAAAAGAGAGGTTCCACTGCAACCCTCATTCGCTCAATTTCGTGCCCTTTTTTTTTATTTGGCGACCCCACCAGTGGCGTCCTGAATGAATGTTTTGTTTGTGACTTATTTCTAGCAGGACACCTAGCAGTCACCAGGGGTAGAAGCGGCGCTGCCGCAGCGTATCAGCTCGTTAGAGCGCGTTACATGGGAGGTAGAGAGAGCTTCCGTCCCCTGCGTACGTTAAAAAAAGCGTGCGCGCTAGAAACCGAAGCTGGTATCCTTGGAGCATTTATACTCCTGCCCAGGATGTGTCGGCGTCCCGGTGGTTCTCCGGTAGATATATGCGATTAGTGGTGTGTGCCATCACCTATATGAGAATCCAAACGCTGTGAATATGCTGAAGTGATGGTTAGACTTTTTATCTCCGCGTGTTTGTGGTGCAACGACTTTTCTGAATTACGACCTGTTTACGAAAATTTGTAATGATTTGTTAAATTTTATTGTTTAAAAGATGATGGAACCTATTCCTACCGATATGTTCTGTGTAAATACACCCTTGTCACATTCATGCAAGGTTGGTTTAATATTTGATTGTCGCATTTGTTAAGAAGACGCGACGCCAACACGGTCCCGAAGGCGCCACTGCTCCGAACTCCGCCGCCAAGGTCACCAGCCGTTTGGTAGCGTGTGTTACTCAGCTCGCGACTGCTTCTGCGCAGAGCTAATAGACGAGCGGACGAGACGACGGTGAGTTAAGGCAAGGTTTATGTACAGCATATAAATAGAGGCGTTACGAATTCGGCACCGGGGCCGACAGTTTAGGGACTCGAAGAGCCGAGATGTCTTCTCTCGCACGCTGTTACGTAGCGCACCGCTGACGAGGTTACTGATAGGCGCCACGAAACTCGCCGCTGCCAAGGCCACTGGCCGCGACGACAGCGAAAGGGCTCGAAGCCACGAGAGGCTTCACTGACGCATAGGCCTACTGCTGGCGACGCGCCGCAGGGCTTTTTTTATAGGCACCGGGTGGATCCTTTGAGTCACCAATCGTCCAACCAGAAGCGCCACTGGCCATAATGTCAGAATCCTCCAATGGGGACCCGTTGCTGGCCATGGTTGCACCCAAGGACAAGGCATGTCGCCACGCATTGCGTAATACTCGCCAGACTGTTAGGCGCCGATTGCTTCATCAGGCTCGTGGGCTGAGGGAGCTCGCTGTGCTTTGCGTGACAGGACCGGATCCGCTGCTTGATGACGTCGTTGAGTTGATCGCGTCAGGTGGACCCGAGCACTGGCCTTGACACAGATCGCCTTTGCAGAGGCATTGACGTTCAGTGAACTCCCAGGCGTAACAGCACCCCCGCCGCCAGACAATGCGCCGGAAAGACGAGCTGCTTCCACGTGGCTCGGATGTCGGGCGCGCTCGTTTGCCAGGTCCCTCTAGGTTTGCCTCCAGGGCCACGGGGAGAGTGTAGCTCTAGGCTCAGTTCCGTGAACACATCTATTTCTTGAGGACGGATCCCAGCTCCACTGGCTTGTCTCCACAACTTGTCGGCCTGCTTCACTCGTCTCTTCTGACAATTTTTGGTCTCAGCACTTGTCAATAGTTCTGCAACCTGTCAAGAACGGTTCGACAACAGACAACACACGACACAAGCAAGTGCCCCGGTAACCCGACAGAACACCAGACAAAGTATAGTACAAAATATCCCTAGCTACGCGTCTATCGGAATTTCGTTCCCTCTACATCAAGAGGCACATGTGGGACTCAAGACTCTTAAAATGAGAACTGAAATTTTTACACGTACAACAATGTAATGAAATAGAATACACATAAAGTTGGCCCCTTGAGATCACTCTGAACGAGAGCGCTCAGCTAAGGCCATGATGAGGACGAAATTTTGCCCCGAATCGCCAGCGAGAAACCGAAAGGTGGAGAAGGTACTTACTAAAACGCACGGCTCAATGCGTGTGCACTAGTATTTAGCTTTCCTTTTTTTTGTAGCGTACACCGAAGTTGCGTTGTTGGAGTATCATGCCCCACCTCAGTAACCGGCCACTTTTAGGCGACGATACCTATGCGGCACCATGAGCTGCCCACACTTTCAACGTTGCACATCTGTGTAACTACAATACAGGAGTCCTGAATTCTCATTAAAAAAACATTCTTTGTCTTCGTCCCAACTTTACGCTTTTCATTAACGCTCCAATCGAGAGGTCCTCATGCCGCTCTCGATCAACCCTCGACAGCTCATTTCAACTTTCCGCTACAGGCGAGAGCGTTGCGCCCATCTCGCTCTGACTCAATGGCGCCATGTCGTCTCCTCCGCCGGCACAGCGGCCCGTCGCTCGAACAGTCACTCGAGCGACGGGCCGCTCGAGTGACTGCTCGAATGACTCACACGGAGGATTTCCCGTCTGAGGTTCCGTCGACTCGCCGTAAAGGTCACACAGATCAGCAGCATTTGCAGGTAGTGCTTCACCACATTGAACAAAATCAAGTTCCCGCGAAAGCTTTTGCACTTGCGATTGCGTGAGGGCCATGTACGCTGAGTTGGAGAAGAACGATTTACCCTGCTCTTTGAGAAGCTGCTCTGAGTTATTAGAAAATAGATAAGAAAAACGATCGGAAAGCGCGGCAGACACAGCCGCTTCGGTGCAAAGCTTTCCGAATGGGCCTGCAATGACAACCGTAGCGATTGGTAAGCAAGCACTCTGCTCCTCGGCCACTTGTCTGATCCATGCGCATTCTCCTGTAAAGTCATCCGGAGACACAAATGGAGTATAGACAACGTCCATGGTTGCCGCTGAGTCTCGAAGTGCTTGACACGTTTCCCCATTCACAATAATGTCTTGGAGATACGGCTCTAACAACCGCATGTTCTTTTTCGATTCTCGGATTGTTGCGAAAGCACTTGCTTACAGTTTATCGCGATGTGCCCGTCCTTTTTGCAGTTGTAGCAGACTAGCGGCTTCCGTGATTCAAACGCCCGTGTGGTATCAGTGCGTTGTTCAGGAACCTCACTCGATTTCTCCGCTTCCGTTTGCCCTTCCCCTACAGTGTCCTTCGTAAAAGACGGGTCCTTCTTGAAATTACGGTGCGGAGCGGGTTTCCGTTGATCAGGTTTATTTGAAAAACTCTCTTTCCTGTCATCCTTTTCAACGTGCACTGCCCTGCTAAGCAGATTTCGGCGAGTATAATACTCCTCAGCTAACTCTGCCGCCTTGTTTAGCTGTACTTCATCAAGTTGGTCCTGCAGCCAAAGCTGCAGGACCAACTTGAGGACCAGGACACCCTCCTCGATGCAGCGGTAGAATTTCTGCAATGTAATGCATTCTACCACTTTATCGCGATCGTCATAAACACCTTCGCCCTTGAGCCATTCAATTAAATCGGCTTTAAGATGAAACGCGAAGTCAACGTGTGACTCATTCCCCTTGGTAGCATACCAGAACCTTTGCCTGAAAGCCTCGGGTGACAACTTATAACGTGCGCTTCCTTAACCTCATCATAGCTCTCATACGCTTCCCTCGACAAGCCCGTTATCACGCCGGACACTTCGCCGGGAAGAAGAGCTGACAGGTTCCGCGCCCAAACAGACCGCTCCAAAGCATTTCGCTCACAGACGTGTTCAAACTTGACGAGATACTTCGCCATCTCCTTGCCTACCACGAACGGTGGCAGTAGGTCGCAAATTCTCTGACCGCCGACCTTAACTGTCGCAGAAGCTACGCCAGGGACCTGCGAACACTGTAGGATCGCCAATTTTATTCGTTTCAACTCAAGATGCTTCTCTCTCTCGGCCTCCTCACGGCGTTCTCGCCTTTCAGCTTCTTCACGTTCGCGAACTTCTCGCCTTTGAGCTTCTTTGCGTTCGCGAACTTCTCGCCTTTAAGCCTCCTCGCGGCGTGCTTTGATATCCGCCCAGGCCTCATTGACTTCCTCAGCCGACACTCCTTCATCCTTCATGATCTCAAGGATCGCTTGCTTTCGTTTCGCACGGCCCAAAGTAATGCCGAGTTCCGCACAAATTTCGATGAGTTCCTTCACTTTAAGGTGCTCCATCGTTCACACTAGCCTCTTGCTGTTTGCCGCTGTTAAGAATCTACTTGCCCAACTTAAAATTCAGAATATTAGAATTATAAACTGACCCACAAGCAAAATAACTGTTCTTTAGATTTGGATCAATTTCCTTTATTTGTAAAAAGCTTGTGAAAGACAGTAAATGCAAACATTCACATCGATCGCACTTCATTTAACCCATGGAGTATTATTGTAGGGAACTCTATGATAGGATGCCCGGCAACCGCATGAGCATGCCTGTTCCTAGAAACCAAAACTGGCACCCAGTTTATGGGGCCTGCTCGATCAGCGAAGCGAAGTGTTCAAGTGATCAAGCCTGCAGTGATAGTCACACTCCATGCCTCTAGGATAACTTCTCCTGTACTTCTTCAGCACGTTTCAAACTATGATCGAGAAATTTTTGTAATGTCGAAGAATTTGATGTTGCCAAAAGCATGCGTGTGCACGCTTTTCAAGATTCATGTTTTCAAATCGTGCTAATCGAACCTGCATGTCCGAGTGCAGTGAATTCAGCACGGCTAGAGCCTGGGCATGTCTGTGACGCAAGCGCTAATGAATAGCATGTTAAATGCTTGAATTCCGTTTAAGAAAAAACTCCGTTTTCCTGACTGCACGAGTAATGACGATAGCCTATATTTGTAAACTATCCCCACATTAAAGATTCGGTCTCATGAACCAGCGATGATGCTACTCGCTAGTGGCCAACTACTGGGGCGAATCTGTCAGGCAGGCTCGGTACATACTACCATAGAGTGCCGTCAGTAGATACGTGAATTGTATAGTTAACGCAATTTTCAGTAGCACGCACAGGATTTCATAAAGTATCGTTCATGCACGGTAAGCGAGCAGAAATAGAATTTCTAACACCACGGCAACTGTCTAGGTGGTGAGCTCGCATAATTTGGAAAAGTATTTTAGTGTCGCATACATCTCAGAGCAGCTCGTGACTTTATCCGGTGAAAGCAACAAGGGCCGTATACGTCCCCGCGTCCTGTCTGTTACCACGCTAGCAAATGGGTCGACCTTCCTCCATTGGCCATGTTGAATTGTACAGCGTACTATTTTTAGTTCGTGGGCATAAGGAATCGGATAAGAATTGCATTTTTCTCACAGCTTCATTTGTGTGGAATCGGACAGTGCAGCTTCGATTCCTCGAGTTCTTTCGATCTTGCGAGGGCGCTCTCGGTGGCTACTTCTGCCGAGGGGGTTAGGCGCTTTTGGAAAATTTCCGTACATTTTTTTTTGTCGAGCTCCACCCTTTCCTCCGCAAAAAACAAAAAAAATTGGATACGTGCTTGGTAGCGCCACATTTTCCTTCAGTCTGAAAAAAACCTTAGAAGGTGCTATTGCGTTTGTAGTTATGCTTCCGCGGGGTTACCTTTTAGCATTGAACATAAAATTGCATTCATTTTAGGTTGTTATTGATGGTATGGGTTTAAAACTTTTAGAAAAGCACCAAAAAGAAGAAAAACAAAATGCATGTGCCATAAAGTAACCGTTGTCTATAGTGTGGGCGTGCTTTCATTGTGAACCATTTAATAAAGGAATAACGCCCCAATTTAAGAGACTCAGTGTATTTTTCAATTTTTGTATTTATACGTCCATTTCATTCCCCCCCCCCCCATCTCCTGTATTTGACGAAGACAGTGATATCTTACTTTATCGAAAGCCTAAACTGGCAACGATATTAAAATATTGAGCGTAAATTGTGCATTTTATGTTAACGTGAACCCACATCAAGCTGATGAGCTTTGCGCACATTCCATGAGGTCGCACATTTATATTTATACTTTATAACGCCTAAGATGAACTTTACAGCCCTTGAGTAACGCCGAATGATCACACAAAAAAAATTTGACGCCCCATGGTGTCTTGTTACTAAAAGAAAAGCCGATCTGAAATGCCATATACGTTTTTGTTCATTGCACTTTATAGAATGCTTAAAGATAGCGAGAGCTGCAAATACGTTGTGGCTAGTATTCATCATTCTATTTTCTCATGTGCGTATTAGCAACTCACTATTACTCTCGATCTCACGAGTGATGAAATTGCTTGCAAAGTACCACAGTGGTGTTCTTTGTATGCCTTCTAGCGTCGGGGAGTGGAGAGAAATACTTTCAAGTGTCTTACAGTCACACCCGCATGTATCGCACACGCAAAAAAGCGGAAATCAGAAATGAATTATACGTGAGCAAATACGGTATCGATGTAAACAGCGTTTAGACGTCTTTCTACTATTTTTTTGTACGTAGCGGCGCGTACTCGCCGGCCGCCGTAGACTTTCAGTCTCCGTCGACATTAGGTCGTCCTTGTTTTTAACATCGTACTCAGTATGCTTCCTTGGGATGCTGTACGTAGCAGCGAATTCGGACTTCTCCACTGTAGGATGTGTTCATCATCACCAGCTTTGCGGAGAGCAGCAGGTTCTTCCTCTTTACAGCAGCCATCGCGTAAGCAATGACGGAGATAATGACGAAGAAGAGTGCGGCGACCACGCACGATAGACCAATGGGCCCAACGACGAGGATGACGTATGATAAGAGAAAACACGTTGATGGGAAGCAGTTGTTTCAACTCACTCCACGCAGCCCTCACCTGATCACCCCACTCGCCATGCTGATGCACACAGACACACACCTAAAAATTGTGTATTTCGAGATTATTTCCGCCACAAAACTAAAACACAAAAAAAGGTCAAGGAGGGAAAGATGGAAGCTTGCAATGAGAACCAACCTACAGAATAGATGTACTTATACGAGAGCTGGCGTCAGTCGTTACGATTTCGCCAACAAGTCGGACAACACTGGTCAACATCACCAGCGTTGTGTTGTATGCAAGTTTGCGTTGTGTTGTATGTGAGTTTGAAACTCGCACATGCTGCACACTACCGTGTGCAGCAGGAGCGAGTGTCAAACTAAAACCAACACATGAAAAATCGACATAGAGAAAGCACGAGATAGAAAGAAAAATACAGGAGATAGAAAAGAAAGAGAGAAAATAGAAAGATTGAGTTACACAAAGAAAATAACAACAAAGCAAGAAAGTTGCAAAAAAAAGCGTACAAAAAGAGTTAAAAGAAACAAAGAAAAAAGAGAAAAAGAAAAAAAAATGGCAGATCCCACGTACAATAGGAATCGATGATATGCGAAGCACGAATGAGAAAGGGTGATAGGTCATTTTAAAAACAGCACGACGTTAAGAGGTGGAGGTAAATTATGCCGTACATGACTTACATGCCATGATTATAATGTTTGAAAGCTTCATTTACCTTCATCATCTATTAATGTCACCTCATACCAGCTTTGGTACATGTTTAGCTAGCGAAATGGCCTCGAGCATGCTATAAGCGTAGCATGTAGTTATTTATGTCTTACATGAAATCCATATCATGATTATGATATTTGAACGTGTCATTTACATTATTCATCCATTTACGTCACGTAATACCAAATTTGGTATATGCGGAACTAGTGAAACGGCCGCGAGAACGCTGTGAGCACAGCATGTAGTCATGTTTTACATGAAACGCGTATTATGATTATCAGGTTTGTACGTGTCATTTGCCTTCGTCGTCTATACACTTCCCGTGGTACCAAGTTTGGTACATGGGAGCTAGGTCACCAGCGGCTAGCGTGACATGAAGGGCCCCCAATATTTCGGCGCAACGTTCACGCACGCGCAGGCTGGGCGCAGAAACGTACGCCACGCTAGCAAAACGCGAGCACTCTATAGTATGACGCCAGGTGTGACCAGCGCGACCAGCGTCCGTCGGTGCGGCCCGGTGGCCACTGGTGCGAAATGCGACATGCTGCATTTCGCGCTGACGACGTCACTTAGACAGCAACGCGACTGCCTCTCTTCGTGACAGAGGGACGCCGTGTGCGCTCAAACGCGCATGCGTCAAAGCAACGCAGCGCGGCGCGCGCCTGCGAGTATATAACATGCACATCCACAATGAAGGTCAGTGGGCAGATCCACTGATCTATACTAGAGGGATATCGGCGCCTGGCGTACACATCACCAGCGTGAGGCGATAAAACAAATGCCGGCGCGCACGCGCGCCGGCTCACGTCGAAGTGTATTGGTGCCTTGAATGTGGCGTGTATTAATGTTCTTACATGACACGCATCTCATGATTCTCATGTTTGCATCAGTCACATACCTCCGTAATCCATTCACGGTACGTAATACCAAATTTCGGCATGTGTGAAGGTAGCGAAACGGCCGCGAGTGCATCATGAGTGTGGGACGTAGTCACGTAGTTACATTACATGCATTTCATGATCATCATATTTGGACGTGTCATTTACCTATGTCGCCCGTTCACGTCACGTACGTAATACCAAATTTGGTATATGTGAATCTAGCGAAACGGCCACGAGCGCATCATGAGCGTAGCGTGTAGTCATGTTTTTACGTAACATGCATCTCACGATTATCATGTTTGCACCAGTCACATACCTTCGTCATCCATTCACGTCCCGTAATACTTAATTTGGTTCATGAGAAGCTAGCAAAACGGCCGCGAGCGCATCATGAGTATGGCATGTAGTCATGTTTTTACATGACATGCATCTCATCATTATCATGTTTGCACCAGTCACATACCTTCGTCATTCATTCACGTCCCGCAGTACCGAATTCGGTATATGCAAAGCTAGCGAAATGGTCGCAAGCACATCATGATTGTGCAATGTAGTTATGTTGTTACATGACACACATATCATGATTTTGATGTTAGGGTCTGTCGCTTGTGTTCGCCATGCAGTCATGTCATACCATACCAGGTTTAAAACATATCATGCGAATGAAACCAACGCAAGAGCAGGAAGACATTGACATGTAAATCATGACATTTATGACATACATTTCATAATTTTCATGTTATGACTAGTCAGTTATCTTCGCCATACAGTCGTGTTATATCATACCAAATTTGGTATTGTTACGAAGGCGCGACGCCAACACGGTCCCAAAGGCGCCAGCGCTCCGAACTCCGCAGGGAAGGTCACCAGCCGTTTGGTAGCGTAGGTTTTTCAGCTCGCGACTGCTTTTGCGCAGAGCTGATAGACGAGCGGACGAGACAACGGTGAGTTAAGGCAAGATTTATGTACAGCATAGAAATAGAGGAGTTGCATATTCGTCACTGGGGCCGACAGCTTAGGGACTCGAAGAGCCAAGATGTCTTCTCTTGCACGCATACGTCGGCTTCTCTCTGAGGTCTCGGTGAACTGCTGGCGACGCGCCGCTTGGCATTTTTTATAGGCAGCGGGAGGACCTTTTTCGTCACCAACGTCCAACCAGAAGCACTGTTGGCCGTGATGTCAGAATCCTACAATAAAGACCCGCCACTAGGCTGCGTCATGATAATCAAATCCGGAGCCGCTGCGCGTGGTTGCACCCAAGGACGAGTGACATTGCCACGCATTGCGTAAGGCTCCCCAGGCTGGAAGGCGCTGATTGCTTCATTGGGCTCGTGGGCTGAGGGGGCTCGCTGTGCGTTGCATAAGACAGACCGGCGCCGCCGCGTGATGACGTCGTTGAGTTGATCGTGCCAGGCGGGCTCGATCGCTGGCCTTGACACAGATTGCCTTTGCAGAGGCATTGACGTTCGGTGTGGGCTCCCACACGTAACAGTATCGATACCATTATCCAAACGGCCAGGAGAGCTAAAAGTCGCAGGTGGCTAGATAGATAAATAGATAGATAGATAGATAGATAGATAGATAGATAGATATGTAGTGCCATCATCATCGCCATCATTTCTTCATCACTGCGCCGCGCCTCTCGCGCAGCTGATGCTAGCTCGAGCTGCGCGAGGAATAGAACGAGCTGACACGCCTGGCGTGGCGGACGCTGGTAGCCGACGTGGCTCCGCTTCAGGCCTGGAATAAAGTGGCGAGATCGGCACGGCCCCATCGACCACCTTCGACGTCATCTCACGTCTCTTCTCTCGCCACTACATTGGTGACCCGGAGAACACGCCCTTCGCCGAGCGGCCCGCGGCCATGTTCCCGCAACTCTGCCCGCCAGTGCCGCCGTTCCAATCGACCTACCCCAAGGTATGGTTCATGCAGCTCGATGCCGTTCTGGCGTTGAATAGCGTCACGGACCAGCCGCTGATGCACGCCATTCTTCAAGACGCCCTTCCGGTAGAGTTCCGTCATGTCTCTGGCACTTCAACCTCCAGCCAGCAGCCTTACGATGACCTCTGCTCGGCGGTGCTTGCCAGACATGGCCTCACCTACCACCCGCTGCCGTTTACGCGCGACTTTCCGGTTTTCCCTGCGTCGCAGCGTGATGGACCCTCCGGCCCGAAGCTCTCATCTGACCGCAACCTAACTTCCCCGACAACGTCTCCCTCCACCTTGGGTCCGGCCACTTGCGCAGTGAGTCTCGCACCCGGTCACAAATTCGACGAAGTTCTTGAAGTCGTTCCTGCTGCCGACAACCTGTCCACCACGAAGTGCGTTCTTTCGAAGTCCTCGGCCGATGGTCCTTCTGGCACGCTTGCTACCTGCACGTTTTCCACGAAAGCGACGGCACGCGACACCGTGGCCCCACCAGACTCCATGACGACCTCGGTTGGGCCAGCTGACCTTCCTGCAGACTCCCCGCCTGTCCCGGCGCCTGTGGAGGCCCGCGGCACCACTCGCACTGTGGACCCAGAGCCCGCTGTGACACTCCACGCCATCAGTTTCCCCTGCACACCGGTGCTTGCTGCTCAGGGCCTCGTGGACTGCCGGCGCCTACTGACATCATCCTCGATGTGTCCTGCGGGGGTTCGGGCCCCTGGGCATGCACGGCTGGACGTGCGTGATGCTGTGGCGATGTCAGGGGGTCCCGAGCGCCGCACGCCTGGCTCACCGCGGGTGGAGCACACCATGCGTGCCCCAACGGATGCGCAGTTGGGCCATCCGCCTGCCACTGCGTGCGCGTGCTTGAGCATTTCGGCGCCGTCGACGTCCCATGACGGCTGTGACGCCGCATGCCCGCCGCTCGGTCTCGCATCACCGGACGTCGGGTTTGGCTCGAACAGCGCGACGACTCATCGGCGTACGCCTACGCGTCGCGCGTCGTCAGAGGTCGGGGAAAGCGGTCTGTCAGTGCCCTCTGGGCCGGCTCGTTGTCACTGTAAACCATGTCGCACTTCGTCGGTTCAGAGCGCACCGTTTCAAACTTATCTGCACCCTGCTCGGCCGACCAGGCGGCCGCCGCGGCCGGTGATGTGCCACCGGAAGTGACGGTACCGGCACGGTGGGCGCACTGCCAAGGTTGACCGCACTCCCTGTCGTCGTTCCCACCAGCTCCAACGTAGAGGTAACGCTGGACCCTCTGAACTGGCCGTGCTGTGCTCATGCTGCAGTTCATTTTTTGAGCATCAGTGTCCGAGTGCGCGCGACAATCGGCCGCGCCGGGGCGGCCCATGTGTGTTCTCGGCCCTTGGCCATTTTTCACCTTGTCGTTGGTGCTCGCTGTCGACAAGGGTGTCCCTTCATCACGACCCTCGCCCGCTCCTTCCAACAGCGTGCCTGCCTGGCCACCCTCGTCCGCTGCGCCATTCCCAGTGTCGCCCGCCAGAGACCGCTGCTTACCGATGGGCCATCAACGTTGACAACCTGGACTTTCCAAATGAACACTTTATAGATTGTCGTTCATGTATATAGCTTTTATCACTATTTTTTCTTTTTTTTCATACGCCTTCGAATCGCGCAAAGCGCTAATGGGGAGCCCTGTAGTGCCATCATCATCGCCATCATTTCTTGATCAGTGCGCCGCGCCTCTCGCGCAGCTGATGCTAGCTCGAGCTGCGCGAGGATTAGAACAAGCTAGGCACTTGGTGTGTAGGACGTGGACAGCCACCGCGGCTCCGCTTCAGGCGTGGAATACAGTGGCGAGAGAACGACACGATCACGTTGGCCGCCGTCC
This sequence comes from Rhipicephalus annulatus, assembly GCA_013436015.1. Classification (NCBI taxonomy): domain Eukaryota; kingdom Metazoa; phylum Arthropoda; class Arachnida; order Ixodida; family Ixodidae; genus Rhipicephalus; species Rhipicephalus annulatus. The sequence continues at coordinate 67,009 of WOVY01010331.1, forward strand.
CGTCTTTCCTCTCTCGCTACAGATAGATAGATAGATAGATAGATAGATAGATACGCTCAAAGTCACCGAAGTTCGCCAAGAAACGCTTCGCATTAAAAAAAGTCACAACAGCTTTGCTGCAAAGGCGAAGCAATGAACGCGATAGCAACAAATTGGAATATCACGGGCAGAATAATAAGCAGATCGAAGCATGCCCACGTTTCTCACGCCAAACGACGCACGAAACGTACTCACAGGAGCAAATGAACGTGAGTAAGCGCCTCAGTTGTTACTTCGCTGTGTCTGAAAAGCGCACCATTTTTGCAAACGGAGGCTGTGGAACGGTTGTAGTGACCTTTGTGCACCCTGTAACTACAACAGAATAGTTTCAGTGCAAGCCATACGCAAGTCAAGACGTATGATTTTCCCCATCGGAGATAATGGCGCGCGAGAGATTATCCATTCCCCTCTACTCCATGGGCCAAAGTACGAGTGAGAGATGAGAGCCGCCGCGCGCTCATTGCGCCATCTTGCTGATAAGACTGAAAATGCTATAGTCCCCTCCCCCCCCCCCCCCCCGTAATGCTCGCCAACAGCGGTAAGTGGTATGTGTAAACAGCTTGCCGTACGAACGTTGAAGGAGGTACCATTCGGTGTCTCAGTGGTTAACGCCTGGCATTCACGATGCGGAGGTCCCACATTCGATTCCGTGCACCGGTGTCTTTTTCTGAATTTTTTTCTTTCTTGCGTTTCCATATATATATATAGATACGTATACATATGCGGTGCATGACATCGACGCCCACGTCAACGCTGGTGGCGAAATCCAGCCGAGAATGTATTGCTATCGCAATAAGAAGAAACATGGGAAAAAAAAAGGAGCAGCTCTGCAGTTTCTTCAGTCTTGGAAGCACTAGTGTAATCCGCCACATTTTTTGTTTGTTTGGTCCATGGCATTTTCACGCAGCTATAACTTCTGAGGAACCTTGTCGTAAAGATAGAAGAAAACACACGGGCATACAAGTACAACAGCGCAGATGCTGACGTAGACAAGTTGTTTAATTGAAGATGGGCGAGAATTTCGATTAAAGACACAGAGACCACGAGGGATCGTCATGGTCAACTCTCCCCGGAGAATGCCACATTGGTGAAAAATGAGGACATCCAAGCTAGATTGTTAATTAGATGCAACAAAAAAAACGTGATAGCCTTCAGCCTAGTTTAGTGAGAATTTATTTCCCGGTCCAAGTGAAAGATCGAATCAGCATTTCCGACTATCGGTTACATGTGCACGGAGCTGAGGCCAGTTGAGCGACCGTAGTAACCGTATATGGACTCTCGACACTTTCAATTACATAACTTGTTGAAATTACCACATGGGTTGTTCCTCTCTATCTGTGTGTTTGCTGCGATTTTCTTCGTGTGAGTAAGTCCTATACGAATAATTCCAAATTTTCATTTTTTTCCAAGGGTAGTTCTTTGATTCGATTAGTACTCGGTCACGATGAGAAATATCTGCTGCTCGATCACCATAGTTCAATCTGTTGCACTCAGTCAAGTTGATGGCGTAGATTGCAGCTGTCATGGCGGTCCAAAAGCTCCATCGTAATGTGTTGATTTGTTTGATTAGTATAATAGTATACGCCAGAGCCATATCCAAAACTTTATTATTATTTTTTGGGAGGGGGGTGGCTAGGGCACCCCTTTTGACTATGCGCCTGGTATGGGGTCACTCGTGCTGTGTTTATAAAAGTTGGATCGCCAATTCAAATATATTTGAGCTGGAGCAACAAATCCGAGCCATTTGCTGCGACAGTCAGTGGGAGAAATCAAATAACTAAATAACTAAGTGAAGAAAGAGAAAAAAATCAAGTAACACAGAAATATTTTTCATTAGTTTAAAGTAGTGAAGTACCACTTTGGCATCGATGGTGTTGCAGTATAAGTTACAAGAGCTCACTTCAGCTCAATTGCTCTAAGAAAAAAGCAGTGCTTTTTAGAGTAAAATGTAAGTGTCCTTTGGACATTTAGGGACGGCTTTAGGCTCTCCCATAGTAGTGTACCGAGTACTCTAAATCGTTAACCACTTATTCTAAACACACAAAATGTACGCCTTGCGATCCCACGAAGTCTCTTAGGCTAAATCACTCAAAAGTAGTACTCTCTGCGTCGGCTAAAACATTGCGTGACATTTTTCACGAACTGGCGTCTTGGGGCCACCATATTGATTACTTAAAATCTCAGCTTTCTAAAGCCTTAGGTATGTTGCGCAGATGCCAGAAACTGCTACCAATACAACGGAAACTCATGATATTTAATGCATTGTTTGCTTTGCATCTGCGCTATTGCCTCCTCGTTTGGTGAAACAGCACTAAACAATCGTTAGATGATCTAGTCACACTGCAGAAGCAAGCGTTACGGGTTATTGCTGATGTACCTTATAATGAAAATACGTGTGATCTATTTTTGAAGTTGAAAATTATCTGAGTCAATCACTTTTATTAGTATCAGTTTATGAGTTTTTTTAAACGTGAAACGATTAAGGACAATACTGATATGAGGAGCATCGCGAACTTGTCAATCAACCAATCATCTTGTTTAAACTGATGCATCAAACATTGCGCAGCTACGCGACCAGGCACAAACTACGGTTTTCAAATACTCTCTTACTGTCTTCGTTCAACAGTAAACAATTATAAACTGCGTAATTAATGACAACATGCGTCATCTTTCTATAAAAAAGCATTGTGTCCACTAATTTTATGAATACCAACCCAGTTTCTGTGTTTGTTGAAAATGTATGTTTCTTACTGCTTTTTTTATCGCTTTGCTTTGTGTATTCCTAATTTATTATTGCGACTAATGAAAATTCTTGTTAATATTTGCTGCTGCTGCTGCTGCTGCTGTTATTGTTCTGGGAGGTGGGACCAGTCAAGCTGCCTATTTGCAGCTTTTATCTCACCATACTTGTTGTTTAAATATGTGTTATATCTATTTGGCAACAAAGTTCACTTCGTTTCCCTTCAGTAAGTTCCTCATACAATTAGATAGTACGGATTAAGCTTCGCTAAATAGGCCCTGCTACGCGCCTTTTCTCATCAGCCCACCTTCAAATAAACATATTTTCTTGTTAACAGCCCCATACAGCATTCAACAGCTGAACATTTTATTGCCACTGATTATTCATGTTGGAAAAGGCTCGTTCTGTGAATGGAGCATGGGTCCTAATAGTAAGTTATGCCACTGAATTTGAACAAAGATAAAGCTGCAGTTTTAAACATTCACTTTATATGATAGTTTTTGTTTCAGTCATCTGTGGACTTTAACGTCCCAAAACCGCCATATGATTATGAGAGACGCCGTAGTGGAAGGTTCTGAAAATATAGATCACCTGGGGTTCTTTAACGTGCGCCTAGATCTAAGTACACGAGCCTACAGCATTTCGCCTCCACCAAAAGTTATGTGATAATATAAAAGAGGTGACGGGAGGGAGACAAAGAATGGCGAAAATTTTGGCTGGCGATTCAATACAATGATGTAGTTGAGTGGTGACTATTATATTCGTGAAGTGACTCCAGTTAGACAGATTCCTTAAAACTCGGTTCTCAAAGACCGCGGCAAACGTACGCAAGTTTGCCTCATGTTGGGGAGATGGCGCTAGTATACAACCAAAGTGACTTAGTGCTTGGAACAAGACACTGTAGATGACGCCACTATACTGAAGAGACGTCAACGTGCGGCGGTTCGCCGATACAATGCTGCCCACGCTGAACATCAAACTATGACAATTGCTTAGCCATGCTAGCAGCTACACTGAACAAAATTCTCGTTTTTGAGGCTTGCTGTTTATACAAAATTTTGACTATTCAAAAAAAAAATATGGCCTAACTAAGCTGGAAGACAGTAAAACTTTTAAATATAAACAACTGTCTTCAATTAGAAAATGAACACAGTGAGCACAAGTGGGGTAAAGCTGGAACCATCAGTGAGCTAGTGTAAGTGTAAGACCTAACTTCTTCTAAGTTTTTACTAGTATTGCCACGGTTTGGCTAGAAGCACGAAGTATGGCTAGGTTTGGCTATTCTCCGGTTGTGGTCGGTTCCACACACCAAGCACGTACAACATTGTTTTGGCGGAAACGTGCCACTTATATTTTCAATTTCTATTTAATTATTTCTTTCAGTACATACTAGAAGTGTTCCCCAGGGGTCAATTCTGCTGTCAGCAGCTTGACTTGGCTGAGAAAGCGTTCTACATGACAGCGGGAGAACGGTAATCATTTTGTTTTAAAACTAAATAAATAACAAATTTAATAGCTAAGTTTGGCTGTAGGTATTAGGTAATTTCTGGCGGAAAAACTTCCTGAGACAATGTTACGGGGTTTGTATCATCTCACGGGTTCTTACGTCGTGTAATGCGATTCTAGTTACGCAATGCTGGATTTTACGCAATTTTTAAGGGAGAATGGTTGTTGGTTGAGGTTATGTAATGTTAGTCAGGGGACTAAATATGTGATGTCGCGTGATGTATCGCCCCGTGACTAAATAATACGTGATGTTACGTTTCTTATCCAGATGACCAATTGTTACGTGACGTTTCTCACGTGACTGGATGTTACATAATTTTAACTAGGTGAGCAGTTGTTTTTTGATATTAAGCAATTTTTACTCTCGCGACAGACTCTCCCCTCACGGTCATTGCATTCCACGCCATACAAATCGGCACACTTGTGAGAGCGAAGCCGAAGACGAAGAGGAGGACGAACAGATGACGTTCCGGCTCACTTTTGCTTGCGCTACCCGGCGTGATGAAAAGCTTCAACAACTCCGATGTTGAAACGAAGGGCCGATTAGTTTTGCCCTTTAGTTTGTCGAGATCATTGAAATTATTGCTGCCATACTAGGAAAGCCTCTCATTCAATCAATAAGAAAATAAAGAAAAGGTTATAGTTCTCATAACTACATTAGTGAGGTACATAGATAGATAGATCGATAGATAGCTGATAACGAATAAACTAAATCACGGAGCCCTTCTTGTTCGAATTTGGGTGCACGTTAAAGAACTCCAGGTGGTCGAATTTTCTGGAGCCCTCCACTATAGGGCGTCTGTCATAATCATGTGGTGGTTTTTGGACGTTAAACCTCAAATACCAATCATCATTTACGGGGTCTTTCAATGGGCCCCAAGACAGATGCGCTGCATTTTTGTGGACTGTGAGAGGGCATTGAAATTTCGAGATCCATGTTCGTCGTTTTGTCTTAAAATCTATAAAAAATCAATGTACTTATATCACTGGTTATTTTACCTATATCAGTGCTTTGTTGCATCTTAGGTGCGTGGGAACTCCTGACTTGGATGATTTAGCAACATATCCCGAAACACCCCATTCGTCGGGAAAAGACGGTGGTCTCATCCATGCTAAGCGTGTAAGGAGAAATTTTTTCAGCGGTGGGGGGCTTAAACAACCTTGACGAATCTTTGTGAATATGTTTTTACGTCTTCCTGTATGCACAAGATCTGCTCCTCCAGATGCCGCAATGATCTCAGCTGCTCACAAGAAATGCGCTTGTGGTGACATCCCTCATTTGATTTTTACGAATTATCCTGACATTTAATTGGCACTTAGGTACACTGAGCGGTGGAACGTAGAACGCATCTGTCGCTCCGCTTACGAAGTCGATTGACTGCAGGAATTACGTTGGTCCACTAACTGAAAAACAAATCCTTTTGTCGTCGTTATGCAGCTAAGCTGACCACGTCTCGTCAAAACGCGTTCGTCAGAAATGCGAGATCTATGGAGTTCCTTGCACTGTTTCGGGGCGCTACATCTTCACGTGGCTAGTATTGTTAGTGTCTAGTATCTTTTAAATTAGGAAACAGGAAAAGTACAAATTCACTTCCCCTCTTCTTTCAGATGCGAAGCAGCTCTTTGACTAGCCTGTGTAACGCCGTCCCTTCGTATGTCCGTGCGAACGCGCCGCAACACGCTCCCCTCACCGCAGGTGTTGGAGCGGTGCCAAGTAAGTCACGCCGAGCTGCGCGTTGATGTCACGCTCCCCGCCTCACCGTGGCGGTCTAGTGGCTAAGGTACTGCTCGGCTGCTGACCCACAGGTCGCGGGATCGAATCCCGGCTGCGGCGGCTGCATTTCCAATGGAGGCGGAAATCTTGTAGGCGTGTGTGCTCAGATTTGGGTGCACGTTAAAGAACCCGAGGTGGTCGAAATTTCCGGAGCCCTACACTACGGCGTCTCTCATAATCATATGGTGGTTTTGGGATGTTGAACCCCACATATCTATCAATCAATTATGTGATGCTCCCCTCTCAGTGCGCACTGACGTCACTCTTCCTCGCCGCGCCCGCAGCTGCCGCCTCATCGTTCACCCGCAACACTTGTCGCTACTGAGGCTCGCTCCGCGACCACCACTCGCTGCACTACGAACTCCTCGGTTTATGCGCAAAAGGAAATTTCAGAATACCATTTGCAAGCGCTGCGGGCGTTGCGGGCGTAGCGGGCGCTATATGAGTTTTAGAATAGCGTTTTCCTTGCTGCAAACCGCAATGCACGATCGCAGTGACACCGTAGCCTCGAATCCAGTGTTTGCGGGCCACATGCGGGCCGCGATCGCCACACGCTACTTCCGATTTCCTGCACTCGGTCCGCGAACGCGAACGCCCACTCGCGTTACGACGCATACGCAGTGGCAGCGACCACACCGCAAGGGCTCGCGGTGCGCTATTCTAAAGCTCGCTAATGAACCTGACACGCACCTAATGTACGCGTTGAAACGTATGGCTGAAACTTACACAAGCCATGGCTTCAAACGAATCTTCCATCGCTCACTGCAGTGTAACCCGCGTAGCGCCGTTCAATCCGTGGCGCGATTTGTGCGCAACGCTGCTGCTTCGCATCCCGTCAGGATTCTCTTTGGGAAGATGGTGTGAATTTTTTGTCGCACCATGTTGGATGACAGTTGCTGCTCTTTGACCATCTTTCTTCCCCTTCGCTGCATTACAAAGAACCCATTAGAAAAACAGCTTCTTGATTCAAGACGCCACTTTGGTGAGTCGCTTCTTTGCTTTCATTTTTCACACAAGCAATCCGTCCCCCTCCACCCTATTGTGAAGACGCAGGTAACCGCCAGATTGTGACACGCCCTCAAAAAAAAAAAAAAGAATCGTTAGAAATATAAGCCTCACATCGTCCTGGACACAAGAAAGAAGTTTCCAACCATAATGCAGCTGTCAAGAGGTGACTAGGATACAAAGAAATTTCCGACCATTGTCGTCGTGTTTAAACTTGACAGCGCCTGCAGTCTGCTCCTAGCACAGGCGTGCACCGCACGCTTTCAGAGTCAGTAACCGATATCCTGAAAGGTTAAAATAACATAGCCCACATAGTCCTCCCTTACCACCCTCCGCGAATAGCATTCAAAAAGGATAAACTTGATAATTAAAACCACATTGAGAAGATGACTTGACTTTTTCAGTTAGCCTTGCCAAAACTTTGGCTCCAGTGTCACTGGTTGTTGGATCACCGTCCTTCTTTTCAGACCTTTGTCTTCTTTTGAAATTCTTCACAGTCCTCTGTATAAATCCTATTCTCTGCAGACAAAAAGTGTAATTGAGAATATAGACTGACTTTTGAAAAACAAAATGTTTTTACGAATCCCCGCACGGCATAAATTAAAAAAAAATACTTCCATGTACCTGTTTATAGATATACAGAGAAAATTCATACAATTCTCATTAAAAGTAAAGCTTCTTAAGTTCATCCTGTTATGGTACTAGAATACGGGACCTTCGTGTTTTTGATGGGGTCCTTTTGCCATGTGAGCTAACAATGAATACAGCGTAATGCGACGCGAAGGACAATTAATCGAAAACTAATGAAATCGATTCTTCATCGATTGATTTGGTTGAAGTGTGTTCGTTAACCTGATACAGGAACCGTTTCTTCAATACAATCAGCATGGCATTGTTCATGCGTGATTGCCCGGAGTGTCTGTGAGAGCTGTGGTGTGTGCCTCTCGTTTCTTTTAATCAGGAAGTTCAGTACCTGTATACAGATGATGTTCATTGCTAGAACGTGCTTGCAATTAGCCAGGTGAAGTTGTCAGTGACTGGTTACTCCAGTTTTGCGCCTTTTGCGGACTACTTACGATTACGTGATGGGAAATAATGTCTTGTCAGAAGTTGTGACAACGAGAGCGCCAGTAAATTATTCCACGGTCATTGCTCATTTAGCCTACACAGATGCCGGCATGCCTTATAGGTTTGCATTTGTAACGCCACCTAATATTTCACCGCATCGGTGTGTGTGCGTATGTGTGTGTGTGTGTGTGTGTGTGTGTGTGTGTGTGTGTGTGTGTGCGTGCGGGTGACATTTTCTTCGTTGCTCTTGTAAAACAACGCCTTCAACCTTGTTTTCTTGCACTCCATCAGGTATTCCCGACGCAGGTTTCTTTCGTTTTGTGGGTGCGTTAGAGCCTCAAATGTCCGTCCTTATTTGAACTGGTTTATGCTGTGTTTGGCGGTTAGTATTTCCCTTTGATGCATTCTAATAGAAATATCAGAGTTCGCTATGTATTTGTTGGCTGAAGTCTCATCAACTATTTGTCCTACTCGATCAATGCCTCTGAAAAGTCGCTAGCAGAGGCTTCTATTAACGTGAATGGTGAAACACACGAGCAGTTTGAAGACTGCTCTGGGGATTATCTCGACCACCGACAGAATCGTGGGCAGTACTCGCCATCTCATTTTTCCGATGACCACCTTCAGGACCTACCACCTAGCCGTTCTACGCAACTCTCCGAACCATCCTACGCCGATGTTGTCGCCCAGGGAACCCGGTCCAGCCGCTCACCGTCCCCTCAGGGTCGCCAGCCCCGCTCCTATTAACGCCGTCGCTCCCCGTCACTGGTGTATTTTGGGCAGTTCTCAGGAAACTAACAGATGCAGCTCCTGGAGGTGGCGCTGCATTGACAACTCGGAACGAAAAACCTCTACCGACCACTAATTCCAGACGAAATTTACTTGGTGCTATTATCGATGGCCTTAACGTTACAGCTCTAATCGATACTGGTGCCCACATATCCGTTATGAGTTCACGTCTTCGATCCCGCCTGAAAAAAGTTCTTACCCTTGCCATGTCTTCGACTGTGCGACTAGCTGACGGCAGCCGAACATCAGTTCTTGGTATGTGCACTGCCCGCGTCGCTGTTGCCGGCCTTCACACTTCAGTCCTCTTCGTTGTTCTGGACGCTTGCCCACACAACGTGATTCTCGGTATTGACTTCTTGACCGCGCATTAAGCCCTCATTCATTGTTCAACTGGCACTTCAAAGCTAAAGTTGCCTTTGTATTATGATGTCCCTCCTGCAGCTCGCACACGGCTACGATCCGTGGAGTGTCTACGATTACTGCCTCAGGCCGCTGTGTACCTTTCTATGTCACCGTTTTTACCTGTTCCTGATGGCGACTACTTGGCAGATCCACTCATTGACCTGACCCTTTCCCGGAACATCATACTTCATCATACTATAGTGAGGATTAGCGACAACAAGACACTTCTCCCTGTCCTCAACTGCTCCCTGTCGACCCAGGTCATTCTTCAAGGAATTGCTGTAGCAGAACTCTCCACTCTGGAGCAATGTACAATTTCATCTCTCACTCCTGACATCAAGACCGTAGCCGAACCTGTCGCAGCCACACAGAATAGAGCTTTCCTAGACAAAATGATATAAAACGACCTGTCGCCGTCACAAGTTGAAGCGCTCCGTGGTCTTCTATTTTCTTACCTCGACATTTTTTATATCGACGACCGTTCCTTGGGCCGCACGAGCGTCGTAGCCCACCGAATCGACACTGGTGACACCAGTCCCCTTCATAAGCGTCCTTACCGTGTGTCTCATTCAGAGCGCCAAATAATCCAGAAGGAGGTAGAGAAAATGCTCGACATAGACGTCATAGAGCCTTCAACCAGTCTTTGGGCATCACATGTTGTGCTTGTTAAAAAGAAGGCCAACACCTGGCGGTTCTGCGTCAACTATCACCAGCTGAATCGAATAACCAAAAAGGATGTCTATCCTCTACCTCAAATTGATGATGCGCTTGACTGCTTCCATGGTGCCAAGTATTTCTCTACCCTGGACCTACGATCTGGATATTGGCAAATTTCAGTCGATGACTGCAACCGCGAGAAGACGCATTCATAACACCCGGTGGGCTTCATCAATTTAAAGTGATGCCTTTTGGGTTGTGCAATGCGCCAGCAACTTTTGAACGCATCATGGACTCCCTCCTATGCGGTTTTAAATAGTCGACGTGCCTGTGCTATCTAGACGATGTCATTGTTTTCTCTCCAACCTTAGAAAGCCATCTTCCACGTCTGTCGGCCATCCTTGACGTTTTTCGCCATGCTGGCCTCCAGCTTAACGTGTCTAAGTGCACCTTTGGGCACCGTCAGATAAAGCTACTTGGCCACCTTGTTGACGCTGCTGGTGTACGACCCGACCTGATAAAGTCCGCGCGGTGCGCGAGTTTCCGGTCCCACGTTCCACGCAAGAAGTCCGCAGCTTTTTGGTACTCTGTTCGTATTTCCGCCGTTTTGTCAGCAACTTCGCGGAAATTGCTCGGCCCCTCACGGATCTCCTCAAAAATAACGGGGCATTTTCCTGGCGTGAAGACCAAGAACATTCCTTCGCGTCGATGATTTCTGCGCTCACATCTCCACCTGTGTTGGCTCATTTTGACCCAGCCGCTCGAACGGAGCTACGTACCGACGCAAGTGGCCATGGCATAGGGGTAATACTCGCACAAATGCAGAACGTCACAAACCGTGTCGTAGTGTACGCCAGTCGCCTACTTTCTCAGTCGGAAAAGAACTATTCAATTACTCAGTGAGAAAGCCTGGCTCTCATCTGGGCTGTCACAAAATTTCGTCCGTACCTATATGAACGCACGTTCGCAGTCATCGCAGACCACCATGCGCTCTGGTGGCTGCCAACCCTTAAATATCCCACAGGAAGACTCGGGCGATGGGTATTGCGATTGCAGGAGTACACTTTCTCTGTAGTGTACAAGTCTGGCAAGCTTCACAGCGATGCCGACTGCTTATCTCGACACCCTGTTGATCCACCTGACTCCTCTGAGTTAGAAGCTGATGCCAACATCCTAGCCATAACAGATTTTCTGCAAATAGCCGACGAACAACGCCGAGATCCATCGCTGCTATCGATGATTGACCGTCTTCAATCCTGCCATAAAGACTCTTCACTCACCATATTTTCTCTTCAAGACAACGTTTTGTACCACTGCGACTTACAGCCCGATGGCGCGGAACGTTTGCTCGTCGTCCCACGTCATCTGCGCAAGGACATCTTGCAGGAACTTCACAACGCCCCAACTGCCGGACATTTAGGTGTCTCCAGAATCTATGATCGCGTCCGCCGACTGGTATTCTGGACAGGCCTTTATCGTTCCGTTCGCCGCTGCATTGCAGCGTGTGACCTGTGCCAGCGTCGGAAGAAGCCTACGTCTCTCCCTGCCGGTCACCTTCAACCTATTGAAGTCCCAGCCGAACCGTTTCATCGTGTGGGTTTGGATTTGTTAGGTCCCTTCCCAACATCGGCAACGAGAAACAAATGGATAGCAGACTCTACGGATTATGCCACTCGGTATGCAATTACTCGAGTACTACCGACCAGCTGCGCAACGGACGTCACAGATTTCCTACTCTATGACATCAACCTTCAGCATGGCGCTCCTTCTCGCCTACTCACGGACCGTGGCCGCTGCTTCCTGTCTCGTGTGGTTGACGACCTCCTTAGATCCTGTGCTACCCGGCACAACTTTACGACTTCTTACCATCCTAAGACCAACGAACTTACAGAGCGCCTCAACCGCACACTGACAGACATGCTTGCTATGTATGTTTCTGACGACCACACCGTTTGGGACACTGCCCTTTCGTTCGTAACCTTCACCTACAACTCGTCCCGTCATGAAAATGCTGGATACTCACCATTTTATCTTCTCTTTGACCGTGATCCTTTACTACTTTTCGATACCCTGCTTGCGCATGACCTTCCGTCCACCACTTCGTACGCGCAAGATGCCATCTCAGTGCTCTGATCGCACGTACATCAGCCCGCGCCAGGTTCTAATCGTCCCAGGGAGCACAGAAGTCACTCTACGACAGCCGACATAGGGATGTCAATTTTTCTCCGGGCTCTCTCGTGCTACTGTGGCTGCCATCCTGTCGTGTCGGCCTGTGCGAGAAAATTTTATCGCAATACGTTGGGCCTTACCGAGTTCTGCGCCAAGTCACACCTGTCACCTATGAAATTTCTCCCGCTACGAACCCCACTGTTACATCCGGAAGTGGCATTGTGCATGTGTCTCGCCTGAAGCCCTATCACAGTGACCCGTCCGTCTAATAACAGCAGGCACCGGGATGGTGCTTTGCCGCCCGGGGTAATGTCACGGGTACAGAAAGGTACCTCAGGCATGGGTGCAGAAATGACGCAGACAGAATGAAGACGACGATGTTGTTGTGGGGCTGTGTCTGAACTGCCCTCTTGTCCTGCATCCTTGCATACTGTGCACAGTGTTAGCCTACCCGGCGTTCACTTATAAATACTCCCCGTTACAATATAAATAGCTTGCCGTTTGAACGTTAAAGGAGGTACCTTTCGGTTTCTCAGTGGTTAACGCCTGGCATTCACGACGTGGAGGTCCCATGTTTGATTCTGTGCGCTGGTGCCTTATTTCTGGATTTTTTTATTTCTTGCGTTTTCATATAAAAAGATACGTATACATATACGGTGCATGATATCAACGCCCATGCCAACGCCGGTGGCGAAATCCAGCCGAGAGTGTCTATATAATTGTTATCGCAATAATAAGGAAGAAATGGGAAAATTAAGAGAAATAAGTAATTCTGTTATTCCTTCAGCCTTGAAACCAGTGTATTCTGCCACATTTTTTTTCATTTGGTCCTTAGCAGTTTAACGCAGCTAAAACTGCTGAGCAACCTTCTTGTAAAGAGAGAAGAAAACACACGGGAAAATGGGTACAACAGCGCAGATGCTGCCGTAGACAAGTTGTTTATTTAAAGATGGGTGAGAGTTTTGGTTAAAGGCACAGAGACTCCAATATAGTAAAGAGGGATCGTCAGGGTGACAGCGTTACGCGGCAGCTCATAAGAGGTGTTCACTACTCTTCCCGGAGAATGCCACATTAGCATAAAATGAGGACATCCAAGCTAGATTTTTAAGTAGATCTGAAATCAAAATGGTAGCATATCCACGGAGTGGATATGCTGCCATTTACGAAGACTGGTTACACACTACGACTACGACTACGACTACTACGAGGGACGAATGGGTGCCTCTTCAAGAAGCTTCGCCCCTAAAACGTGATAGCCTGCAGCCTCATTTAGTGAGATTGATTGATTTATTTGTGAGGTTTAACGTCCCAAAACCACCATATGATTATGAGAGACGCCCTAGTGGAGGACTCCGGGGTTCTTTAACGTGCACCCAAATCTGAGCTCACGGGCCTACTCATTTAGTGAGAATTTAATTTTCGGTCCCAGATAGAATCAGCATTTCCGAATGTCAGTTACACTGTGCGTGGCACTGAGGCCAGTTGAGCGACCGTAGTAACTGTATTTAGACTCTCGACACTTTCAATTACATAATTTGTTGAAATTACCACACGGGTTGTTGTTCCTCTCTATCGGTGTGTTTTCTGCGATTTTCTATGTATGGAACTGGCTAACCTCCCTGTCCTTCTTCATTTATTCCTCCTTCTATGTATGAGTAAGCCCTATACGAACCATTTCAACTTTCCTATTTTTCAAGGGTCCTTCCTTGATTCGATTAGTTTTCGGTCATAATGAGAAATGTTCGCTACTCGATCACGATAGTTTAATCTACTGCACTTAGTCAGGTGGATGGCGTACACTGCAGCTGTCATGAAGGTCCAAGAGCTCCATCGTAATGTGTTGATTTGTTTGATTAGTATTATAGTATACGTCATACGTATACGATTAGTATAATGAAAACATACGTCATCTTTCTAAAAAACAATGTGTCCACTAATTTTACGAATAACAACATAGTTTCTGTGCTTGTTGAAAATGTGTGTATCTTACTGCTTTTTTATCGCTTTGCTTGGTGTATTCCTATTTTATTATTGCGAAAAATGAGAATTCTTGTTCATATTTGTTGCTGCTGCTGTTATTGATCTGGGAGGTGGGACCAGTCAAGCTGCATATATGCACCCTTTATCACACCATACTTGTTGTGTAAACATGTTTTGTATCTATTTGGCAATAAAGTTCACTTCAATTCTTTTCAGTAACCTCCTGGTACAATTAGATGGTACGGATTAAGCTAAGCTAAATAGGCCCTGCTACGCGCCTTTTTCCAACAGCCCATCTTCAAATAACCATGTTTTCTTGTGTGAACAGCTCCATACAGCATTCAACAGCTGAACATTTTATGGCCACTGTGCCGTCCCCTCTCGAAGAGAGCGGCCAGGAGCCGTGTTTGCCTTTCAAGTGCCGCCAAAGGAAGTCGGGGGAGACGCTTAATTCCTTAATAGGGGCTACTTCCACGTCTTGAAACCCCTTTTTCCTTTGTTATGGCCACTTTAAACGGGCGCCGCAAACGACCTTCGGAGCGTCATTTGTCATCTCTGTCAGCTCACAGAGAGAGTGAAAACACCGGTCGTCGACGGAAGAAGAAATGCCAAGCGGCGGGCAGACTCACCCTACCTGCCCGAGCAACAGCACCGCTTTTTTACGGGGGGACTTACTGAGTGCTTGTGAATGTTTGTTGAAATGTGACCCCAATTCCTGTTAATTAAAGTTACTTTTGTTTAAATGTTCACGAGTGTTCGACCGTTAACTGGCTGGATAGCGGACGCTTTGACCCGTCAAATGCGAGCTGCGAGACCAGCATAGTAAAAAAGCGCTTCAACTGCCATCGGCCGCCAACTCTACGTCCGCCGGCAATGGGATACGTCGCCACGGCAAGACCCCCGGTTGAACCCAGACACACGCCCATTGCAAGGATTTCATCGCCAAGGAGTTGAGCAGCTGACAGCAGAAGGGCAGCAACAAGGTGGGCTCATTTCATCTTTCGACGCTCAATGCGCAGCTCAGCATAGTAAAAAAGCGCTTCAACTGCCATCGGCCGCCAACTCAACGTCCGCCGGCAATGGGATACGTCGCCACGGCAAGACCCCCGGTTGAACCCAGACACACGCCCATTGCAAGGATATCATCGCCAAGGAGTTGAGCAGCTGACAGCAGAAGGGCAGCAACAAGGTGGGCTCATTTCATCTCTAAACGCTCAACGCGCAGCTTAGCACCATTTGTTTCACATACGTCCGCTCCGAGACAAAACGTGCAAGCAAGAATGGATCAGGACGAGCTGACGCATGAGTGTACAAATGTCACACCACAAGATGAAGCTTCCGCATCAAACGTTCGGCCGCAAAGAAAAACAACCCTATCGACGAGGGCTAAAGAAATGTACCAAACGAGCCGCGAGGAGCACGGCCGCAAACTAGATTCTGTTTGGAAAAACGTGGAGAGCGCTCTTCAGGCACTGTCACGCGCTAAAGGAGAACAGTTTACCGGCGCCAAAACGCAGCTTCGTGCAAGTTACGAGTGCTACGAACATGCTACCGCAAGATACTCAGCCTTTCTCGAGAAGGCGAAGACGCCTGAGGCCAGGCACGAATTACGGCTCCGACAGGTAATCGATGAAGACCGTGAGGCGATCGTGAGCGAAAAGTTACGAGAGGCTACGCCACAAGAACGCGACAAGGCACATGAAACAGCATCGAAGTTCTTTCTATCGGTTCACTCAAGAGCTTCCTCGCGATCACGACGATCGGGCTCCTCCACGATTAGCCTGGCTGCTGTGCAGGCCCGCGCGCAAGCAGAGGCCGTCAAAGCAAGAGCTCAGTTTGGACGTAAAGAGGCCGCAATGCGCTTAGAAAAGGCAAGAATTGAGGCCGAGCTTGAGGTACTACAACATGAAAAAGAGGCAGCTGCTGCAGACGCGCAGGCAAGTGCACTCGAGGCAGCTGTGGAACGGGATGGCGGGGAGTGTGTGCGCCCACACCCACCTTTAGACCGGACACTACGGGTTTGGAGCTACATCACTGAGCAAGCCGCCATACGTGATGCCGAGCTTGCGTCTCTTCGGGTGCCTGTTGTTCATCCGAGAAGCCAGAGCTTGGAGCATGCCGAAGTAACCAACCACCTCCCGGACTTCCGTGACTATCACCAGCCGCCTGCGTACACGCCAGCACCTAACAGTTCAAGCTCAGAGCTTGCCGGCGTCCTTAAATTCCTGTGCCGCAAGGACCTTGTCTCTACAGGACTTACGAAGTTTGATGATTGACCTGAGAACTTTCGAGCTTGGAAGTCATCTTTCAAAGGCGTCATCAGACATGTAGGCCTTTCTGCGCAGGAAGAGCTCGACCTTCTAATCAAATGGCTTGGTCCTGAGTCATCACATCAAGTTCGAAGATTGAAATCTGGTCATGTGGATGACTTCTCGAAGGGCTTAAACATCGTGTGGAAACGGCTCGACGACACCTTCGGAAACCCTGAGACAAAAGAGCGCTTCCTGCACTTCATGAAAGAATATAAAAGAAGGCGACGGTGTGCTCATCAGGGACAAAGAAGCAAATCGCAACGATTGGACCATCGGCGTTCTCACCCAAAGCCTGCCCAGTGCGGACGGAATGGTGCGCAAGGTGGAGGTGAAGATTGCAAGGAATGGTGCAATAAGGAAACTCTGCCGACCAATATCGGAAGTAGTGCCCTTGTTTTCGCCATCAACAAACTGTGGCGTCTAGCAAGCAGACACCAGACGGGGAGTGTGCCGTCCCCTCTCGAAGAGAGCGGCCAGGAGCCGTGTTTGCCTTTCAAGTGCCGCCAAAGGAAGTCGGGGGAGACGCTTAATTCCTTAATAGGGGCTACTTCCATGTCTTGAAACCTCTTTTTCCTTTGTTATGGCCACTTTAAACGGGCGCCGCAAACGACCTTCGGAGCGTCATTTGTCATCTCTGTCAGCTCACAGAGAGAGTGAAAACACCGGTCGTCGACGGAAGAAGAAATGCCAAGCGGCGGGCAGACTCACCCTACCTGCCCGAGCAACAGCACCGCTTTTTTACGGGGGGACTTACTGAGTGCTTGTGAATGTTTGTTGAAATGTGACCCCAATTCCTGTTAATTAAAGTTACTTTTGTTTAAATGTTCACGAGTGTTCGACCGTTAACTGGCTGGATAGCGGACGCTTTGACCCGTCAAATGCGAGCTGCGAGACCAGCATAGCCACTGATTATTCACGTTGGAAATTGCTCGTTCTGTGAATGGAGCATGGGTTCTAATAGCAAGTTATGCCACTGAATTTGAACAAAGATAAAGCTATATTTTTAAACATTCACTTTATATGATAGTTTTTGTTTCAGTCATCTGTGGGCTTTAACGTCCCAAAACCACCATATGATTGTGAGAGACGCCGTAGTGGAAGGCTCTGAACATATAGGTCACCTGGGGTTCTTTAACGTGCGCCTAAATCTAAGTACACGAGCCTACAGCATTTCGCCTCCACCAAAAGTTATGTGATAATATAAAAGAGCTGACGGGAGGGAGACAAAGAATGGCGAAAATTTTGGATGGCGATTCAATACAATGATGTAGTTGAGTGGTGACTATTATATTCGTGAAGTGACTCCAGTCAGACAGATTCCTAAAAACTCGGTTCTCAAAGACCGCGGCAAACGTATGTCAGTTTGCTTCATGTCGAGGAGATGGCGCTAGTATACAACCAAAGTGACTTAGTGCTTGGAACAAGACACTGTAGATGACGCCACTATACTGAAGAGACGTCAACGTGCGGCGGTTCGCCGATACAATGCTGCTTAGGCTGAACATCAAACTATGACAATTTTTTAGCCATGCTAGCAGCTATACTGAACAAAATTCTCGTTTTTGAGGCTTGCTGTTTATAGAAAATTTTGACTATTCTTAAAGAAAATATGCCCTAACTAAACTGGAAGGCAGTAAACTTTTAAATATAAACAACTGTCTACTATTAAAAAATGAACACAGTGAGCACAAGTGGGGAAAAGCTCGAACCATCAGTGAGCTAGTGTAAGTGTAAGACCTAACTTCTAAGTTTTTACTCGTATTGCGACGGTTTGGCTAGAAGCACGAAGTATGGCTAGGTTTGGCTATTCTCCGGTTTTGGTCGGTTCCACACACCAAGCACATGCATTGTTTTGGCGGAAACGTACCACTTATATTTTCAATTTCAATTTAGTTATTTCTTTTAGTACATACTAGAAGTGTTCCCCGGGGGTAAATTCTGCTATCAGCAGCTTGACTTGGCTGAGAAATTGTTCTACATGACAGCGGGAGAACGGTAATCATTTTGTTGTAAAACTAAAAAAAATAACAAATTTAATAGCTAAGTTTGACTGTAGGTATTAGGTAATTTCTGGCAGGGAAAACTTCCTGGGAGATTGTTACGGGGTTTTTATCATCTCACGGGTTCTTACGTCGTGTAACGCGATTCTAATTACGTGATGCGTGATTTTACGCGATTTCTAAGGGGGAGGGGTTGTTAGTTGAGGTTACGTAATGTTAGTCAGTGGAATAAATATGTGATGTCGCGTGATGTTTCGCCTCGTGATTAAATACTACGTCTAGTTACGTGACGTTTGTTACGTGACTGGATGTTACATGATTTTAGCTAGGTGAGCAGTTGTTTTTTCATATCAAGCAATTTTTACTCTCGCGACAAACTTGCCCCTCACGGTCATTGCATACCACGCCATACAAAACGGCGCACTTGTGTGAGCGAAGTTTAAGACGAAGAGGAGGATGAACAGATGACGTTCCGACTCACTTTTGTTTGCGCTACCGGCGTGATGAAAAGCTTCAACAACTCCGATGTTGAAACAAAGGGCTGATTAGTTTTTCTCTTTAGTTTGTCGAGATCATTGAAATAATTGCTGCCATACTAGGAAAGCCTCTCATTCAATCAATAAGAAAATAAAGAAAAGGTCACGGTTCTTAAAACTAAATTAGTGAGGTACAGAGATATATAGATCGATAGATAGCTGATAACGAATAAACTAAATCACGGAGTCTTTCTTGCTCTGATTTGGGTGCACGTTAAAGAACCGCAGGTGATCGAATTTTCCGGAGCCCTCCACTACGGCGTCTGTCATAATCATGTGGTGGTTTTGGGACGTTAAACCCCAAATACCAATCATAATTTACGGAGGCTTCAGTAGGCCCCAAGACAGACGCGCTGCATTTTTCTGGACTATAAAATGTCATTAAAATTTCGAGACCCATGTGCGCCTTTTGTCATAAAATTTATAAAAAGTCAATGTACTTATATCACTGGTTTTTTTACGTATATCAATGCTTTGTTGCATCTTAGGTGCGTGTGAACTGACGGACACTTGGATGATTTAGCAGCATATCCTGAAACACACCATTCGTCGGGAGAAGACGGTTGTATCATCCATGCTAAACGTGTTAGGAGAATTTTTTTCACTGGTGGGGGGCTTAAATAACCTTGATGAATCTTTGTGAATATGTTTGTACGTCTGCCTGTATGCACAAAATCTGCTCCTCCGGATGTCGCAATGATCTCAGCTGCTCACAAGAAATGCGCTTGTGGTGACATCATTTCATTGATTTTTACGAATTATCCTGACAGTTAATTGACCCTTAGGTACACTGAGCGGAGGAACGTAGAACGCATCTCTTGCTCCGCTTACGATGTTGATTGACTGGAGGTAGTAAGTGGGTCCACTTACTGAAAAAAAAAATTCCGCCATATCCCCGAAGTGAATGATGATGAGTGGGCGAAGCTTCAGAGGTAAACCTGGTAAACCATGAATCCTCTGTATATTTTGCCCACTCGATTTTATTACATCGCTCCCTTTAGCGTACGTCGCCGCACTAGATCGAACGATTGCCTTCAACCAATGACACACGCCATATGTGACATCATTCCTATTTTATAAGATCTCGCGTCTTTCATCAACTACAAGTACCGCTTTCTAGTTTATAACATCTTGCATGTTTTCATCATCAGCTACAAGTACCACCATCTAGTAAACACTACAAGAACTAAACGAGAGGTGGCTACATACAGGAGACGGTACCGCCATCTAGTGAACACTGCAAGAACTAAACTAGAGGTGGCTACACACAGGGGACGGTACCGCCATCTAGTGAACACTGCAAGAACTAAACTAGAGGTGGCTACATACAGGGGACGCACAGCCCACGCCCTAAGGAGCTTCGCCCCTAAAAAATCCCTTGGTCGTCGTTATGCAGCCGAGATGACCACGTCTCGTCAAAACGCGTTCGTCAGAAACGCGAGATCTTTGGAGTTCCTTGCACTGTTTCGGGGCACTACATCTTCACGTGGCTAGTATCTATTAGTGCCTAGTATCTTTTAAATTAGGAAACAGGAATAGTACAAATTCACCTCCCGTCTTCTTTTAGATGCGAAGCAGCTCTTTGAGTAGCCTGTGTAACGCTGTTCCTTCATCTGTCCGTGCGAACGCGCCGCAGCACGCTCCCCTTACCGCAGGTGTTGGAGCGGTGCCAAGTAAGTCACGCCGAGCTGCGCGTTGATGTCACGCTCCCCGCCTCACCGTGGTGGTCTAGTGGCTAAGGCACTGCTCGGCTGCTGACCCACAGGTCGCGGGATCGAATCCCGGCTGCGGCGGCTGCATTTCCAATGGAGGCGGAAATCTTGTAGGCGTGTGTGCTCAGATTTGGGTGCACGTTAAAGAACCCGAGGTGGTCGAAATTTCCGGAGCCCTCCACTACGGCGTCTCTCATAATCATATGGTGGTTTTGGGACGTTAAACCCCACATATCTATCAATAAATTATGTCACGCTCCCCTCTCAGTCCGCACTGCGTCACTCTTCCTCGCTGCGCCCGCAGCTGCCGCCTCGTTCGTTTACCCGCAACACTTGCCGCTACTGAGGCTCGCTGCGCGACCACCACTCGCTGCACCGCGAACTCTTTGGTTCACGCGCAAAAAGATTGCCCACAGCTTCCCTCGGGGGAACACTGAGGAGGATGCGGAGCATATAATTGGTTAACGGGGTGTTAAAGTGCGACTTACTTGGGTCAATGGCTAAATTGGTTAACGTGGTTGTGAAATGGGGTGTTAAACTGCGACTTACTTGGGTCGATGGCTAAATTGGTTAACGTGGTTGTAGGAGGAGGTGTTAAATGAGTGAACACGTACACACGTATGCGAAAGGGCGGCGCTGGTCGAAGGGACGTCGATCATTGTGTTTGTGGATTCGTTGGCATTCATTTCACCGCGACCTTGGACGTCGACGCGCTGTACAAACCAACCGACGAGCGGCAACTGAGCGAGTGAGCGCCGACCTTGAGTATATATACAGCGCGACGGCGCATGCACTGTCAGCTGTTGGATGTTCTCGAAGCGCGACGGCGCATGCGCGTCCACTGGAGAATCAGGAGAATTGTAGAGTGTTCTCGAAGGGGAGAAGCGCGCGTGGCACAGATGGTGGGTGACGGTGCATGCGCGCGTCAGCTGTCGAATGTTCGAGAAGAGGGAGAAGCGCAACGGCGCATGCGCGCGCGTCAGCTGCCGATGTTCTCGAAGCGCAACGGCGCATGCGCGCGCGTCAGCTGCCGATGTTCTCGAAGCGTGACGGCGCATGCGCGCTACATTATACACCTAGCGAATGTTCGTGAAGAGGAGAAGCGCACGCGGTGTGTAGAGGAGGAAGGGTGCACAGATGGTGGAGGAGTGAAGCGCGCGCGGTGTGTAGAGGAGGAAAGGATGCACAAATGGTGGAAGGAGGAGGAGGAAGCTTGCGGACGGCGCCGCACTACAAGCCTCGAGTATTAGATGCTCCGCATCTAAAAGGAGTTTCAGAATACCGCTTGCAAGCGCTGCGGGCGTTGCGGGCGTAGCGGGCGCCATACGGAATTTAGAGTCGCGTTTGCCCTGCTGCAAACCGCAACGCACGATCGCAGTGACACCGTAGCCTCGAATCCAGTGTTTGTGGGCCACATACGGGCCGCGATCGCCGCACGCTACTTCGGATTTCCTGCACGCGGGCCGCGAACGCGAACGCCGACTCGCGTTACGACGCATACGCAGTGGCAGCGACCACACCGCAAGGTCTCGCGGTGCGCTATTTTAAAGCTCACTAATGAACCTCACACGCGCCTAATGTACGCGTTGAAACGTATGGTTGAAACTTACGCTAGCCATGGCTTCAAACGAAGCTTCTAACGCTCACTGCAGTACCCGCGTTAGCGCCGTTCAATGCGTGGCGCCATTTCTGCGCAACGCTGCTGCTTCGCATCCCATCAGGATTCCCTTTGGGAAGATGGTGTGAATTTTTCGTCGCACCATTGTCACGGGGTCGTGACGTGGCCGGAGACAGAAGACTTCGTGTTGGGATTTGACTGTTTATTTGGGCGAACCTGTGCCCGGTAAACGGAAAGTCCAATTACAGCAGCAGCCTTGCACAGATAGCAGTCTCGGACTGATAGCGGCGAACGGAGCGTCGGCCTTCGATCAACAACTGACAAGCGGCGAAGCACGTCGGCATTTATACTCTTGCCGTCGAATATTCTAGCGTTATCGCTGGCGGTGGCCTAGGTTCCAGAACAATCTGTACCGTTCGCACAGTGGGCGTGATCTTATCGAAATGATCTACTACAGTCCGAAACCTTCTCGAAAACTGCAGGCGCGGTTTGCGCTGAGAATCGTGTGGTGTTTTGGGACGATAACAAAAACTTGGGAAATTGAACGTGGCATTGCCCCCCTCTGAAAAAAGGCATCGTCCCGATGCTTTAACTAAAGATGATGATGATATGTGGGTTTAACGTCCCAAAACCACTGATGATTATGAGAGACGCCGTAGTGGAGGGCTCCGGAAATTTCGACCACCTGGGGTTCTTTAACGTGCACCCAAATCTGAGTACACGGGCCTACAACATTTCCGCCTCCATCGGAAATGCAGCCGCCATTTAACTAAAGATGAAGGTAAGACAATAATGCAAGAAAGTACAATGAATAAATTACGATACAACAATAATACAAAAAAACCACTGTTTCAGTTTGTTAACGCCCATGAAACGGCTTGAGGCGCGCGACATGGACGACTTCAGGTTGCGATCGGCGTCGTTGAGAGTTCGTGATGCCGTCGGGGACAACCTCGTAATCAAGTGGGCCGAGACGTCGAACCACCCTGTACGGTCCGAAGTACCGTCGCAGAAGCTTCTCACTTAGTCCACATCGGCGTATCGGCGTCCACACCCAAACACGTTCACCGGGCTGGTATTCCACGAAGCGTCGTCGAAGATTGTAACGGTGGCTGTCGGTCGTTTGTTGAATCTTGATACGGAGACGCTCAAGTTGTCGGGCTTCTTCGGCGCGTTGAAGGTACTCGCTCACATCGAGGTTTTCTTCGTCGGTGACGTTGGGTAACATGGCATTGAGCGTCGTTGCCGGGCTCCTTCCGTAGACCGATTTGTATGGAGATATCTGCGTCGTCACCTGAACCGCCGTGTTGTATGCGAAGGTCACGTACGGAAGATTGGCGTCCCACGTCTTGTGTTCGACATCGACGTACATTGACAGCATGTCGGCGATCGTATTGTTAAGCCGCTCGGTGAGGCCGTTGGTCTGTGGGTGGTACGCTGTCGTGCGTCGGTGGTTTGTTTGGCTGTATGCCAAGATCGCTTGAGTTAAGTCGGCAGTGAATGCCATTCCTCTGTCGGTGATAAGGACCTCCGGGGCGCCGTGACGTAGGACGATATTTTCGACGAAGAACTTAGCTACCTTGGATGCACTGCCTTTTGGCAAGGCTTTTGTCTCGGCGTAGCGGGTGAGGTAGTTGGTAGCTACCACGATCCACTTGTTTCCGAAAGCCGACGTCGGGAACGGCCCCAGTAGGGCCATACCAATCTGCTGGAAAGGTCGGCAAGGTGGATCAATTGGCTGCAGAAGTCCCGCTGGCCTTGTCGGCGGTGTCTTGCGTCGCTGACAGTCCCGGCATGTTCTCACATAACGAGTGACGTCGGTGGTAAGACGTGGCCAGTAGTACCTTTCTTGTATCCTCGCGAGCGTGCGAGAAACACCGAGGTGCCCTGCCGTCGGATCGTCGTGCAGGGCCTGCAGGAGTTCCGGGCGCAGAGCTGAAGGCACCACAAGGAGGTACTTAGCTCGAAGCGGTGAAAAGATTTTCTTTTGTAGAAGACCGTTTCGTAGAAAGAACGACGCAAGTGCGCGCTTGAATACCTTCGGGACTTCGGCGGTCCTTCCTTCGAGGTATTCTATTAGGGCCTTAAGTTCCGGGTCGGCCCGCTGTCGTTCAGCGAAGTCGTCAATAGTTATCGTTCCCAAGAAGTAGTTGTCATCCGGGTTGTCGGGTAGCGGTTGGTCGACAGGCGCACGAGAGGGACAGTCGGCGTCGGAGTGTTTTTTTGCCGGACTTGTAAATGACAGTAATGTCATATTCTTGAAGTCTCAGGCTCCGTCGTGCGAGGCGACCTGAAGGGTCCTTCAAGGTGGCTAGCCAACACAAGGCGTTGTGGTCGCTCACAACTTTGAAGGGCCTGCCGTAGAGGTAGGGGCGAAATTTCGACGTAGCCCAGATGATGGCGAGGCACTCCTTTTCTGTTGTGGAATAATTTGCTTCTGCTTTGGATAGCGATTGGCTGGCGTAACTAATAACCCTTTCAAGTCCGTCAGCCCTCTGCACAAGAACGGCGCCAAGACCTACGCTGCTTGCGTGAGTATGTATTTCTATCTCGGCGAATTCGTCGAAATGGGCAAGTAACGGAGGCGTCTGGAGGCGATGTTTAAGCTCCTGTAAAGCATGTTCCTGCGGCGTTTCCCACTTGAACTCCACGTCGGCCTTGGTAAGGTTAGTGAGAGGATCGGCGATGCGGGCGAAGTTTTTCACGAACCGCCTATAATAGGCGCACAGGCCCAGAAATCGGCGCACGGCCTTCTTGTCAGTGGGCGGCGGGAAGTCGGCGGTGGCGGCTGTTTTCCGTGGATCGGGACGAACTCCAGACTTGCTGATCACGTGCCCCAGAAACAAGAGCTCCTCATACGCAAATCTGCACTTTTCTGGCTTCAGTGTGAGTCCGGACGTCTTGATGGCTTGAAGTACAGCTTCAAGGTGCCGAAGATGCTCGTTGAAACTCGAGGAAAACATGACGACGTCGTCCAAGTACACAAGGCAAGTCTGTCACTTCAATCCAGCCAGTACTCTATCCATAACGCGTTGAAAAGTTGCAGGCGCTGAGCAAAGGCCGAAGGGCATCACCTTAAACTCGAAGAGGCCGTCCGGTGTTATAAACGCCGTCTTCTCCCGGTCTCTTTCGTCGACTTCGATTTGCCAATTGCCAGTCTTGAGGTTCATTGACGAAAAGTACTTGGCGATATGGAGGCAATCAAGTACGTCGTCTATTCGTGGGAGAGGATACACGTCCTTTCTTGTGATTTTGTTCAGGCGGCGATAATCGACGCAGAAACGTAGGGTCCCATCCTTTTTCTTCACTAACATCAAGGGGGATGCCCATGGACTCTTGGACGGCTGGATAATGTCATCCCGTAGCATTTCATCAACTTGTCTCTTCATGGCCTCACGTTCTCGCGTCGAAACCCTGTACGGACTCTGACGGAGTGGTCTGGCATTTTCTTCGGTTATGATGCGATGTTTCGTGATTGGGGTCTGCCGAATTTTCGATGACGACGAAAAGGAATCTTCGTATTGCAGGAGCAGGGCCTTGAGCTGTTCTTGCTTATCGTTCGGAAGTCTGGGATTGACGTCGAAAGCTATGGGAGGGGCTTGGTTCCTCTGAACACGTTCCGCAGAATCGGCGAGGGCGAAAGCACTGGTGGCTTCGACGATTTCTTCGATGTATGCGACAGTTGTTCCTTTGTTCCCATGTTTACTCATTGCTGAAATTCGTGAGCATAACCGTTGCTTTGCCTCCCCGCAGCTCTGCTATTCCTCTTGCGACGCAAATATTTCGGGTCACCAACAGATGCTAACTGCCTTCAACGACGCCTTCCAAGTCAGGTGATTTAGGAGCGCCGAATGAAATAATGACGCTTGAGTGAGGCGGAATGGTGACTTGTTCTTCCAGCACATTCAAGGCATGGTGTCCTGACGGCGTGCGCGGCGGTAGTGCTTCTTCTGTGGATGACGTTATCGACTTTGTTTTTAGGTTGATGACAGCACCATGGAGGCATAAGAAGTCCATGCCAAGGATGACATCTCACGAGCAACGCTGTAGGACTGCAGGCGTTACGAGATGACCTCCGGCTGGGCGGATTTCAGGGCCTTTCCAAGCTGTCCTAACTTTCTTTAACTTCGCGGCGAACGACCCACTGATGACAGAATAGTCGGTTCCAGTATCGACGAGAGCGGTCACACTGTGGCCCTCGATAAGAACGTCGAGGTCGCTAGTTCGCCGTCTCGCATTACAGTTAGGGCGTGGCGTCGGGTCACGGCTGCGTCGGCTTGTTCTGCTGCTTCCATGTTGCGTCGTCAGGCCACCTTCGGTAAGTGAGCTTTCGCCGTCAGGGCTTTGCCTGGTTGGCGTTGTGTTCGGAAAGCTCCGTTGCGGCGTCGTCGTCGTCGGAGGAGGAGGATCTTCGGTAGTTCGTCGCACAGCAACCGCACCTCCCCCGGTTGCTCTGCCCTTAGTTTCCCGGATACGGGCTAGGAGACCGGCCCCGCGTTGTGCCGGAGTACTGCCGGGGGTGCGATGACATGCGGCGGCTGGGCGACGGCGAACGGGAAGGACTTCGGGGTGTTCATTGAGTTCCTGTCAGGTAGTCGGCGATGTCACGTGGTCGTTCTCCTGGCTGTGGACGCGGTGCATTGACGGCGAAGCCACGCAGTCCCATCTGTCGGTACTGGCAACGGCGGTAAGTGTGCCCGGCCTCGCCGCAGTGGTAGCACAGTGGGCGGTGGTCAGGGGTGCGCCAAACGTCGGTTTTCCTCGGCGCACTCCACTGGCCCGCTGGCGAACGGTAGGTCGTCGGTGGGGGTGGTGGCGGCGGTGGTGTCTGGCGACGGAAGTGCGATGGGGCGGCGTTTTGGCGTGCGCGTGGAGGAGGGGCGTGGCGGCATGCTGCAGCAGCAGCTCATGACTTGCAGCTGCGGCTCTTGAGGCTGAGGAACGCCCAGTGACTGCTGGATCTCCTGGCGTACGATGTCCGTGATGGATTCCACGTGAGGCAGCGCTAAAGGAAGTAATTTTCGCAGCTTCTCTTGCACGATCCCTCGGATCGTCTCACGCAAGTCAGTGGTTCCGAGCGCTTGAATGTCGGCGTAGCATGTAGACGAGAAGCTACGGTTATATTGCCGCGTGCGCACCTCGAGCGTCTTCTCTATCGTAGATGCTTCTGAAATAAATTCGGCTACCGTCTTAGGCGGGTTTCTGATCAGCCCGGCGAAGAGTTCCTGCTTTACTCCTCGCATAAGTAGACGCACCTTCTTCTCCTCGGACATGTCGGAGTCAGCGTGGCGGAAAAGTTTAATGATATCTTCCGTGAATATCGCCACGTTTTCATTTGACATCTGCATGCGGGTTTCGAGGAGAGCTGCGGCCTTCTCTATGCGCACCACACTTGCGAAAGTGGTGAGGAACCTGGCGCAAAAGGCGTCATACGTTTTGAGGCTTCGCTCTTGATTCTCGAACCAGGTCCGAGCAGCATCTTCCATGGCGAAATACACATGCCGTAGCTTGTCTTCGTCTGTCCGGTCATTGAAGGCGGCGACATGGTCGAACCTTTCGATCCAGCTTTCCGCATCTTCCAGTGGCGAACCGCGGAAAGTTGGCGGCTCTTTGGGTTGCCGGAGCAGGAGTGGTGCTGGTAGAACCGGCGTTGACATGGTCGCCGAGGTCGACGTCAACGTCTTGGTTTTCCGAGCCTTGTCCAGTAAAAGCCCGTACTCCGGTGGCAGACCTTGTTGCCTGCGGCTAACTCGCTGCTCGTTACTGGCGTTGGTGTCTTCAAGGCGTGGGCTGGGTTCACGGCTTGAGGGAGGCGTCCGGTACATGGAAGAAACAGCACCTCCACCAGATGTCACGGGGTCGTGACGTGGCCGAAGACAGGAGACTTCGTGTTGAGATTCAACTGTTTATTTGGGCGAACCTGTGCCCGGTAAACGGAAAGTCCAATTACAGCAGCAGCCTTGCACAGATAGCAGTCTCGGACTGATAGCGGCGAATGGAGCGTCGGCCTTCGATCAACAACTGACAAGAGGCGAAGCACGTCGGCATTTATACTCTTGCCGTCGAATGTTCTAGCGTTATCGCTGGCGGTGGCGTAGGTTCCAGAACAATCTGTACCGTTCGCACAGTGGGCGCGATCTTATCAAATGACCTACTACAGTCCGGAACCTTCTCGAAAACTGCAGGCGCGGTTTGCGCTGAGAATCGTGTGGTGTTTTGGGATGATAACAAAAACTTGGGAAATGGAACGTGGCACCATGGTGGATGACAGTTGCTGCTCTTTGACCATCTTTCTTCCCCTTCGCTGCATTATAAAGAAGCCATTAGAAAATAATTCCGCCATATCCACGAAGTGAATGATGATGAGTGGGCGAAGCTCCGGAGGTAAACCTGGTAAACCATGAATCCTCTGTACATTTTGCCCACTCGATTTTATTACATCGCTCCCCCTAGCGTGCGTCGCCGCACTAAATCTTGCCTTCAACCAATGACACGCGCCATATGTGACATCATTCCTATTTTGTAAGATCTCGCGTCTTTCATCAACTACAAGTACCGCTTTCTAGTTTATAACATCTTGCATCTTTTCATCATCAGCTACAAGTACCACCATCTAGTAAACACTACAAGAACTAAACTAGAGGTGGCTAGATACAGG
The DNA here is from genome assembly GCA_013436015.1 of Rhipicephalus annulatus. Classification (NCBI taxonomy): domain Eukaryota; kingdom Metazoa; phylum Arthropoda; class Arachnida; order Ixodida; family Ixodidae; genus Rhipicephalus; species Rhipicephalus annulatus. Next base: position 95,974 of record WOVY01010331.1, read on the forward strand.
GGACGGTACCGCCATCTAGTGAACACTGCAAGAACTAAACTAGAGGTGGCTACATACAGGGGACGCACAGCCCACGCCCTAAGGAGCTTCGCCCCTAAAACAGCTTCTTGATTCAAGACGCCACTTTGGTGAGTAGCTTGTTTGCTTTCCTTTTTCACACAAACAACCCGTCCCCCTCCGCCCTATTGTGAAGACGCACGTAAGCGCCAGATTTTGGCACGCCCTCAACAAAAAAAAAAAAAGAATCGTTAGAAATATAAGCCTCACATCGTCCGGGGCACAAGAAAGAAGTTTCCAGCCATAATGCAGCTGTCAAGAGCTGACTAGGATACAAAGAAATTTACGACCATTGTTGTCGTGTTTAAACTTGGCAGCGCCTGCAGTCTGCTCCTAGCACAGGCGTGCATCGCACGTTTTCAGAGTCAGTAACCGATATCTTGAAAGGTTAAAATAATATAGTCCACATAGTCCTCTCTCACCACCTTCCGCCATTAGCATTTAAAAAGGATAAACTTGATAATTAAAACCACATTGAGAAGATGATTGCACTTCCTCAGTTAGCCTTGCCAAAACTTCGGCTCCAGTGTCACTGGTTGTTGGATCATCGTCCTTCTTTTCAGACCTTTGTCTACTTTTGAAATTCTTCACAGTCCTATGTATAAATCCTATTCTCTGCAGACAAAAAGTGTAATTGAGAATATAGACAGACTTTAAAAAAATGTTTTTACAAATCATCGCACGGCATAAATTAAAAAAAATGCTTCCATGTACCTGTTTATAGATATACAGAGCAAATTCATACAATCCTCATTAAAAGTAAAGCTTCTTAAGTTCATCCTGTTATGGTACTTGGATACGGGACCTTCGTGTTTTTGACGGGGTCCGTTTGCCAAGTGAGCTAAGAATGAATACAGCATAATGCGACGCGAAGGACAATTAATCGAAAACTAAAGAAATCGATTCTTCATCGATTGATTTGGTTGAAGCGTGTTCGTTAACCTACTACAGGAATCGTTTCTTCAATACAATCAGCATGGCATTGTTCATGCGTGATTGCCCGATGTCCGTGAGAGCTGCGGTGTGTGCCTCTCGTTTCTTTTAATCAGGAACTTCAGTACCTGTGTACAGATGATGTTCATTGCTTGAACGTGCTTGCAATTAGCCAGGTGAAGTTGTGAGTGACTGGTTACTCCAGTTTTGCGCCTTTTGCGGACTACTTACGACTACGTGATGGGAAAGGATGTTTTGTCAGAAGTTGTGACAACGAGAGCGCCAGTAAATTTTTCCACAGTCATTGCTCATTTAGCCTACACAGATGCCAGCATGCCTTATAGGTTTGCATTTGTAACGACACCTAATATTTCACCGCATCGGTGTGTGTGCGTGCGTGCGTGCGTGTGTGTGCGTGTGTGTGTGCGTGCGTGCGCGCGCGTGTGTGTGTGTGTGTGTGTGTGTGTGTGTGTGTGCGTGTGTGTGTGACATTTTTTCGTTGCTCTTGTGAGACAACGCCTTCAGCCATGTTTTCTTGCACTCCATCAAGTATTCCCGACGCAGGTTCCTTTCATTTTGTGGGTGCGTTAGAGCCTCAAATGTCCGCCCTTATTTGAACTGGTTTATGCCGTGTTTGGTGGTTAGTATTTCCCTTTGATGCATTCCAATAGAAATATCAGAGTTCGGTATGTATTTGTTGGTTGAAGTCTCATCAACTATTTGACCTACTCGATCAATGCCTCTCAAAAGTCGCTAGCAGAGGCTTATATTAACGTGAATGGTGAAACACACGAGCAGTTTGAAAACTGCTCTGGTAATGATCTCAGTCTTGTTCTTCTTCCCATCATTGAGTGCCACGTATAGGGCCCCTGTGTATTCATGATGTGCCATTGCCTATTCAGACCCCGGCGCTTATGCTCCGTTTCTTAAGTGAGGTATGTTACGGGGGTCACCGTTGCTTGTTTCTGCATGCATGCGCCTGGAGCTACATCTTTCTACAAAAAGCGTAGTGTTGTTACCGCGTGCATGCTGATACCTTCCGCTGTTAGTTCGGCGAAATCTCCAGAAGAGAATGTCTTCTCGTTCATCTTTAAGTAATATCCCCGCCGCGGTGATCTTGTGGCTAAGGTATTCGGCTTCTGACCCACAAGTCGTGGTAGCGAGTCTCGGTTGCGGTGGCTGCATTTTCGATGGAGGCGAAAATGCTGTAGGCCCTTGTGCTCAGATTTGCATGTAAGTTGCAGAACCTCAGGTGGTCGAAATTTTCGGAGCCCTCCACTACGGCGTCTCTCATAATCATATGTTGGTTTTGGTACGTTAAACCCCACAGATCAATCAGCAATCTCCTGAAGTAATTAACAAAACAATCAGTTTTGTTAATTACTTATCAGTTTTGTTAATTACAGATCAATCAGTTTTGTTTTGTTAAACGTATGCCTGTCGCACGGGTGCACATAAATATGAGACGCAGCTTCCAGCTTTATCCTGATGGCAGCGGCGAGGGCACAACTCTAGTTCTAAGCGACACACTCTTCTGTTACGCCGACTAAAGCGCGTTGTTCAGTGGGAGCAAGAGAGAGATGGCGTGTCAAACGGCTATTGTTTCCTCCTCTCCCGATTATTGTTGTTGTTGTTGCTTCCGACGCCATATATAACTGGTGCCTGGAAACAACAAGAAAGACATCGCTCCTTGGCTTGTCTGTGTGTATATTTATTTAGTTACACACTCTCTCATTCTGACTCTGACGTAGAGATCTCCGGGAAATTCAGCTGCGGGGCCACTATTCAAGCGGTGAGCAGCTGGAAAGTGTTTCATGGCTAACTGTTAGAAAAGAGGGGAGGGGGGCTCATTTTATCTTTCCATCAAAACCAACGCTGTCTTTTTTCATTCTTTGTTCGGTTCACGTTTCTTTATAGTTATATTTTAACTCTGCAAATATTCCTTCGTTATAGTCTAGCACGCAAACACACACACACACAAAAAGGTCTCCCCTCTTTTTTCATTCAGTCTTATTCCTGCGCACCTCTCTTCACGTCTTTGTTGTGTCACTCACACGCTATTCGGGGCATTTGCAGGTTGCATGGTCCATCACAGAAAAGGCGGCGCTGGTAGGTTTACTCGGGCACTATAAGACGTTTCGTGTAAGGCATCCTGGAGGTCTTGTGAGGGCTCGCGCGGAATTTTTTTTCCATTACGTCTATTTAGTCGTTGATTTTTCTCTGCTTATTTTTCCTCCTCCTCGTGCTCACGGAGTACATTGCGGCCCTTCGTTTTCCATCTGACGCGTTGCCAGAGCTCGCGGTCGCTCCCGTCTCGCAGTTATCGTCGCATGCTTCTGTAAGCGAGCAGGCTGCCTGCTTTCAGGTCTAGATGAAGTAGCCTGCGGCAACGTGTGGCACTTTGAGGATTGAAAGCCACTCGAAATGGACAGTGTACGGCACTTGTTTTTGGTGGCCTTAATCGTATGCTTGGCACTAAAAGGTAAGTCGCGTCGCTCCCTTAGCTGGAATTTACCGCGTGACCCTTTTTTTACAGCTTTTAAATTGTCGGCATGTAGTCATCTGCTGTGACTGCTTTTGCTCGGAGATTATACTATGAATAGTCAGTTACAACCTACGAATAAATAACCACTCCGCCCCCAATACTACAGTGAGCCTGTCACTCACTTGTGCAACAAAGCTATTGGCGATCTCGGTTCTCACTATAAGCACTTTTTCACTAATAATGCAAATACTATGCATAAAATTAATTAAATGTTCGCCGTTTCTTGTTAAATTGGTACGTTTGGCTGAGCAGTGAAGTCAGAATTTCAGTTTAAATTTCCCAACGAGTAAAGTTTTTTCGACCTAGTAATATCGAAACGAACCCGTGCTTATACGGCCTAGTCATGTGCTTGAAATGTGGCAAAGGTGCCGTGCTCTCGAGGCGTCATGGGAAGGTGACCGCTGTGGGTGGACCTCACATTCTTAGGATGCAATCGACCGTAGTTTATATCTGCCGATCTGGTCTGTTCAGCCATGCACCGATGTTTGCTCC
>WOVY01010331.1:862500-925457 GCA_013436015.1 Rhipicephalus annulatus
AGGCGATGTGCGAGAACCGTCGTGTACTTGGACTGAGGTGCACATAAAAGAACTCCTGGTGCTCAAAACTAATAAAGAGTGTCCCTCTATTGGTTACCTCACAATCATATCGTGTTTTAGGCGTCCGAAATGTCATAATTGTTTCAGGTGGGCACAACATGACTGCAAAGGGCGACAAGACGACAGCTCCTCTTTGTGTCAGTCCTGTCACCTAGCTTCGTGCTTCGTGCTTTGCGCCAAGAACATCTATGGACTTCTTTTGGAGAGAGGCATGCTGACCGTGTGAAGCATCGCAAAAAAAAAACAAGTAGTATCGTTGAGACTTTCCTGCCGGAGTCATTCAATACTTTACTGTCCGGGCGACAACGCGCAGGTGAAATAGAAAACAAAAATCAACACCTCACAACGCAGTCGGCGGGCCTATATGCCTGTAGTGGAATGAAAGAGTGGCTGCAGGGTTGCACTAATCTACACGCAAGTGCCAACAAGGTGCCTCGAAACTGCGCAAGTGGTCTTCGCCTCTGTCTATTAGCGATAATCGTTCAAAGGGTGGGTCAATGACGATGTCATATAGAGGGTAGCTGGACATGGTGCAACGGCAGCAATAGGCAGTACATGGCCCAACTAATAATCACGAAGCCGGTCTCTGCTTCCGACAGGTCTGCCTCCCGCCCTCGTCCACGCACTGGGCAGTTGTAAGCTATCCCATGCTTTCTTGTTCTTGTGCTACACTGGGCTGCGTTCCCTCTTCGCTATCAAGGTTTTTGTTTTTGTTATTTTTCGGTTGCGCTGGCTACCTCTTCCTGGTGGGCGATGTACCGAACAGCATGTTTGGTCTAATGAAATATAAGCGAAGTGTTATTACGACACACGCCTTAGGTTTCTCATAAAGCGTGAAGTGTCCATCGGCGTCGGTGGCGTCAACTGAGATGGCAAAAAAAAGTATCGCAGAGTCACGAATGTCGTCAGCCGGAATATATGGCGCCAAAATAACGTCAAATATTGCTTTTGGTTACCGACGTCATTGGGAGACGTAACTTACGAGACGTCACGTTTACTTTACGTAACAAGACGTCACATGATGACGTCTTCGCATGGCATTGTTGCTTCGTCCAAGGAGCGTGGATCCCGGAGTCCATCGAATATCACGTGAGGTGCAAACAACTTTGGTGAGGGGCGAGCTGAGGAAATGGGGAGAGAAAGAGATCAATGAAATTGACTGAGAAGAAAAAAGATGGCTTTGGCTTTTATAGGCAACTCAGGCTAATGCGTAAGAGAGCCTGTGAGCTCTTTATCAATGTCAGTGTGAAGGCAGGATACCCTACATCAATAAGTATCGAGTCATCCGGCCTATGATGCCAATAAAATGTGGATAGCAGTTTTATATCACTTGTATTCAACAAATCTTTCATATTTCTCGCATTCTTCACGTTCGTTTTACAACTCCTTTAATATTCATACTAAATTCTGATCATGGTTGCCCCGCCGCGGTGGTCTAGTGGCTAAGGTACTCGGCTGCTGACCCGCAGGGCGCGGGTTCGAATCCCGGCTGCGGCGGCTGCATTTCCGATAGAGGCGGAAATGTTGTAGGCCCGTGTGCTCAGCTTGCTTTGGTTGCACGTTAAAGAACCCCAGGTGGTCTAAATTTCCGGAGCCCTCCACTACGGCGTCTCTCATAATCATATAGTGGTTTTGGGACGTTAAACCCCACATATCAATCAATCTGATCATGGTTGTGCATAGGCCGCACGCTGCCTGGCTGAAACAGCGTCTACTGCACCGTAGCTCATAGGCGTTTTTCAACAGCAAAAGTTTTGCCTAGTTCGCTTAGTTTTTTTTTGTTTTCTTCAGACGTTTTCATGACCCATGGGTGGCAGTGACCGCGGCAACCGCACATTTACCTAATCTGCTCTTTCCTGCTTTCCCAGACTACCTGTCTACTGCTTCCGAGGCTGCGGAACCACATCACGACGCCACTGACCCGGCGAAAGTTTTGTCGTGTTTCCGGCGCCGATATCGTATCCGTACACAATGGTAGCAACGGCGGCAGTAAAAGGACGTTTGCTTAATCTGCTCTTCTTGCCTGGCCAGGATAGTAAATTAGCCAATTTCACAAACCCCGCCGCCTTACTGCTACCATCACTGCCGCCGTGTTTGTGTTTTTTGCCCAGGGCTGTGTGCTGAATGAGTTTTTTTCTGAACTGATTGCTGTCGAGTTGAGTGAGAACTGAGTTTTACTGCGAAACTCTAGACCACGTATGATCGCAAGTGCATGTCTTCCCTGAAATGAGCCACTCCCTTGTGATGAACGCGCCTTGAAGTGCAACTAACGTGAGTATTTTTTTCATGTTGTTTGTTGTTCTGGTTGATTGGAGTCAACGTTCAAGACTAAAATCGAGAATGATCACAGGACATGGCGATGCTATGCTTGTCGGTTACCAAAAGCGAAAGGTCAAGAGCTACCTAACGTGAACTCGGAGTTAACTGTTTGTTTGGCAGATATAAGCGAATGTTTGTTGCTTTGGCAGGGGTTGCCTGCTATGATTGGAAAGAATAAAGACTTAATCGAGCAGTTTTCATAGAAGTTCGATGAAAATCTAAGCCATAAGTTAACAATTAAAAAAAAAACATTAGTAGTTGAAGCAGACGCATAGGCAAATCAAAGGCGGACTGCAGTTGGGCAACTAAAGTGACGTTGGGCAACTAAACGCTTCAGTGAATACCTCGAGTTGCGTAGTCGAACTCAAACGCAGAAGTTCAAAGCATCCAAGCCACACCAAACAATGATTTGCTGTGTAAGTTGATAGCTGTGTCTAAGATATGTAGTCTGCTCGAGCTGGCGGGGAATGACATTGGCGCTTGGTGGCGGAACTGTCGTAGGCCCGTGAGCTCAGATTTGTGTGCACGTTGCAGGTGGTCAAAATTTCGGGTGCCCTCCGCTACGGCGTTTCTCATAATCATATGGTGGTTTTGAGACGTTAAACCACACATATCAATCAATCGATCGCATGACTTTGCGCTATCCATAGACACACATAAAGACGAAAAGAAACAACTAAATTACAGACCGATTTCTAGAGAATTTAACTTCTGTTAAGTGGATGGAAAAGTAGAAAGCTTTAAGCGATGCTTCATCGTATGCTTGAACGACATTGAATACGACTGAACAAATCAGGCAGCTGCGGCGCTGTGCAAAACACTGAGCACGGGCTATTGTTTTTATATTGTTGCAACGGAAAGAGTCTCGTAAAGAAAGAGAGGCTGATAGTGCGCTTGTAATATGTGACCGGTAATATGGGCAATGGCAGGGAACTGTGGGATACGAAGGCTTCCGGTTCGACGCACCACGTGGGTTATCAGCGGCACGCGCGCATTTTTCTACAGCTACGTTGAAAAAAAGCATCTTTTCGTGCAATGTCAGTATTTAGAAGTTGTTTCTTTTTTTGTTTTTACTAACCACGACTGCACCGATGACAAGCTACGAAACCATGAACGGTAATGAAACTTTTTTTATCGCACTAAAATAATCTGCAATGATTTTATGCTGCTCGGGGGTATTGTCAGTTTGGCTAGCTGATCAGTCGATACAGACCACAGTTTTCATTGTATGATACATTACTGCAGATACAAAATCATCATTTTAAAGATGTCATGGGATGGGGATGAGTGTAGAAGTGTGCTAAGAGTTTATTTCGGGATGGCTTCTTCGGCCGACATCGTCGGTCTATCAGCATGAAGCGCAGTACTTATTGAGGGCGCAGAGATATCTTTTGTTTTTTAGCCTTCAGCGTGCTATAAGATGCATTTCTTAGTCGAAGCCAGATTCTTATTTGAACGCTGTTCTTGGTCAAGCGGCGTGGCACGGCGGCACATAAACAATACAGTCAGACATGGACGGCGCCGAATAATCGAAACCCTGCGCTTGTTTAACGTACTTTTTCCTGTGTGTGCAGTCCTGGAGAACAGTTCGATCAAGATAAATGCAAATGGGCTTGTCGAGCACTTCGTGTACACTTACTCTTGAGTGTAGCTTTCGCATTTTTGTTATATATATATTGGTGCAATAGCCGGCGGTCATCTCGTATGGCAGGTAGATTTCGTCCGCGCGTTCCCATTTTATCTTTGCTATAGGCGCGCCAGTAGGACAATTTATTTCTCAATGTATTATTCACAGCGAATTGACACGTAAGATTTTTTAGCGTGGAATACACACGAACCTGTGATAGAATGGTTTTCACACACCAGCTTCAACGCTCCGTACTCAAAGGCTACCTGTCGCTGTGGGTCTCTTCGCAGCCGCGGCCCACCTCATTTTTCTTTCTTCATTCCATGGGAATTGACACCAGCATTTGCTTTTCACGCCCGAGTTGGAGCAGCCAACGGCTCAACAACCGACCATGGTTTTCAGGACGAAAATAGTGGTCGCGCGAATCCCGAATAATCTGGAGCTTAGGCCAAGCGGTTAGCCGTCGTCTACTCTTCTCGAACCGGAAGCCGCTATCAGACAGTGCATTTCACAATCCCTCGCTCTTTCAATGGTCACCTATTCGTTGTGTGTCTCACCTTGATAAGCTACGATACTCTTGCCTTGCACTGCATTCTTATCCTGTTGATATTTTATTTTGAGATTTTGAATGCGAAGCATTCCTAAGCGAACTTCGGCCACTTTCAGCGTATCTATCTAGCCACCTACGACTTTTAGATCTGGCCATTTCAACAATTCTATCAATATCGAAATTGGTATGACAGAACATGACTGTATGACTAGCATAAGAGACTATTCATACCATTAGAATTATGACCTGTATGTCATGAATGTCATAATTTAAAATAATGGGCTTGCTGCTCTTGCGCTGGTTTTGTTTACATGACATATAGCAAACCGGGTAAGGTGTGGCATGACTGCGTGGCGAACACAAGTGACACATCCTAACGTGAAATTTATGACATGCATGTCATGTAATTTATGTATACATGCCACGCTCATGGTGCACTCGTGGTCGTTTCGCTTTGACACATATACCAAATTTTGGTATTACAGGACATGAATAGATTATGAAGGTATGTGACTGGTGCAAACATGATAATTTATTTATTTATTTATATTTATTTATTTATAGAATACTGCAGACAAAAAGTCCAAGCAGGGTGGGCATACATGAAACACTAAATAACAGAATGAAACAAGGTTGCAAAGCGTTTTTTACACAATTTCTTTGCTATAAGACAGAGGGGTTATGGCTTTTAAAAAAAGTAACAGTTGAACAATAAGGTGATAATACCATTCAAGGAAGTCATGGAGGAAGAGTATTTGCACAAATGGTCAAGGGCGTTGAGGAAATGCTTCGGTTAGTTTATTCCAATCATCTATTGTGTGTGGGAAGAAGGAGTACCGAAAAGTATCAGTCCTTGCGAAGATTGGCGTTAGGGAATGAGGATAGTGGTGTCGAGTGGGTCTGCTTAACAAGGGGGATACGTATACTGCGGTGTCTAAGGGTAGCCTGTGGTTCACTATGTCTGAAAGAAACTGTAGCCGACATTTTGTTCTTCGAATTTGTAATAGTTCTATACCATTTGCTGTTAGTAATGCAGTGGGGGAGTCGGTTGACATAAATTTACTATATATGAATCGTACTGCTTTTCTTTGAATTCTTTCTAGGTTTTGGACGTTGATTTTTGTGTGGGAATCCCAAACTATGGAGGCGCACTCAAGTTTAGGCCTAATTAAGGAAAAGTAGGAGAGGAGTTTAACACTAGGCGGAGCAGTCTTGAGCTTGTGGCGGAGAAGGCATAATTTACGGAAAGCGGCAGAGCAGATGTTATTTATGTGCGAATTCCAGGATAAGGTACTTGTTAACGTTAAGCCTAAGTATTTATAGGAGGCTACTTTAAGTAAAGGTGCTTCAGCTAAATTGTATGTGTAGTTTAATGGGACTTTTTTGCGCGTTATGGGGAGATACACACATTTGTTTGGATTAAGTAGCATTCCCCATTGTTCACACCATTTTGATACATTGCATAAGTTAGTATTAAGATCACATTGGTCACTAATGCAGGTTACATCTCTAAACAAAACACAATCGTCAGCAAATAACCGAATTTGTACCGGGGTGCTAATTACATTGACAATGTCAATAATGTAGACCAAAAACAGAAGGGGGCCTAGTACGCTCCCCTGCGGAACGCCAGAAGTCACAGGAAGGCAGCCCGATTGTTTTTCTCCTACCTGAACATATTGTTTGCGATTGAGTAGATAAGCTGAGATCCAGGAGATAAATAATTCTGGTATACCAACTAACCGAAGCTTTATAATTAGTTTATCGTGTGGAACTGTATCGAATGCTTTACTGTAGTCTAAGAATATTACATCAATTTGGCCGTTAGCATCAAGACAAGCTGCAAAGGTATGAATGATAGTAACCAATTGTGTTGTAGTAGAAAATCCTTTTCGAAACCCATGTTGATGATTTGTTAAAACTGAGCGTTCTTCTAAGAATTCATTTAATTTATGAGCTATTATGTGTTCGATAAGCTTACAGCATGATGATGTTAAGGAGATCGGTCGATAATTTTGTAGTACTAGGCGGTCACCTTTCTTGAATATAGGAACTATTCGTGCCGACTTCCAGTCATCTGGCAATTCCGCTGACAACAGAGAGACTCGAAAAATGACGAGTAAGTATTTTGCAACAGACTCTGCAAAGCGACGCAGAAATATGTTGGGGATATTGTCGGGACCGCAAGAAGTCTTAGCCTTTAGGTTCAACAACATAGCAACGACACCAGAATAAGAAATAAAGTTTACATTAGCAGAATTGTCCGCATTTATGACAGATGGGGAAGCACTAGGGGTAGAAAATACACTATGAAAATATTCATTGAAGTGTTGAGCAATGGCAGCTTGATCAGATACCATTGAACCATTGACAAAAACCTGTGATATGGGTTTCTTTTTTTCGCTAATATAGTTCCAGAACTTCTTTGGATCATTCTTTATGAAGTTTGCGAGTGACGTAGTGAAGTAGTATTCCTTCGAGGTGTGTACGGCATGTGCAAGCTTATCTAGAGCGTCGGCTATAATTTTGGGGTCAGCATGCTTTTTCTTTAATCTTTTAATTTTACGCTTGAGATGAATGATGCTTCTCGTCATCCAGGGCGTATGTTTATGCACTTTTTTACGCTTAGACGGTATAAATGTTTCGATACAGTAGAAGCATATGCGTTTAAATTGGTCCCACAATCTACAAACATCGGTAGCTACAAAGTCTATCAGACAAGTTTCTAGGTGCTCGATAATGCAAGCATCATTGGCATGTGTATAGTCTTTCACACAATGAAAGGACAAGTTGGCAGTTGCCGAAAGTGGTTCAAGAGGGATAGAAACTGACACAAGGTAATGATCAGACAGCCCTTGCTCAATTACTACGGTATGTGTACTGAAGTCACGGGGAATAAATACCAGATCTAAGATAGACCTAGCAGTACCCTGATAATGCGTTGGTTCATGAACCAGTTGTACCAAATTATGTGCGAGCATGATGTCAAACACTGCATTTGCATTGTTGATATTGGCTGTAAAGGTTTCAAAACGCTCCCAATCTACTCCGGGGAGATTGAAATCACCAATCAAAAGAACTTTTTTGCCATGGTATTTAGACATGTGTTCCTTTAGTTTTAATAGGTATTCAAGAGTTGACTCCGGCGGTCTATATAATGCACATACAATGAATGAGTGGTCCCACAAAGTTACTTTAATACAGATACATTCAAGCTCCGGTACATCATCCAACAAGACAGCATCAAATTTTTGTTGGATCAGGACGGCCACACCACCTCCCCTTGTTTGCCTGTCCTTACGAAAAGCCATATAGGAAGGTGGAAAAATGTCGCCATCATTCACCTGTTCATGCAACCACGTCTCAGTTATAACAGTAATGTGAGGATCGTACTGCAGTAATAGGATTTCGAGGGGTTCGGTTTTATTCATAACACTGCGGGCATTCAAATTAAGTAGACGAAGTTGCTTGTGCGCATGCACATTACATCAGGTTTTAGACTGTTGGGGTGCGGTGTTCTTGTAGCCGGTCATTTTTACTCGCTTATTTTGCACCTCATCCCAAAAATACATATCCTTATCGATCTTTAGTTTATCGTGTATCAGGTTGATTCTTTTTCCTTGTTCTATCTCGGCCTTTGCGCTGTGCCAGAGCAGACTGCGTTTTTTTAGCGTTGATTTTGAGTAATCATTCTTAACAAAGATATCTGAGCCCTTCAGTTTGCTTGCGTTTTTCATTATCTCTTTCTTTTCTGTAAAGTCTTGCAGATACACTATTACAGGCCGCTTTCCTACGTGCTTACCCAGTCGATGAATACGCCCTACAGATTCAGATTTAACCTGAAGTTTTTCTTGAAAGAGACCCTTCACGACCTTGTCCTTCAGTTCCTCTTCTGATTCTGCTGAGGTCTCAGGTATTCCATGAATAATTACATTTGAACGTCTGCTGTGGTCTTCAAGGTCTGTTAGCTTTTTAGTTTGAAAAGACATTGCGTGTTCAAATGATTTCAATGTGACATGCAATTGATGGGTGTTTTCATGCTGTGCTGAGCGCTCAGTCGCTAATAATCGTGAGATGCGTGTCATACAACAGCATGACAACATGTCACACTCATAATCCGCTTGCGACCATTTTTCTAGCTTCACATATACCAAACTCGGCACAACGTGAGGCGAACGAACGACAAAGATAAATGACACGTCTAAACATGATGATCATGACATGCGTGTCTTGTAAGCATGACTTCATGCTACGCTCATAGTGCGCTCGTGGTCGTTTCGCTAGCTCCACTTAAACCAAATTTGGCGTTACGTCATGCCAATCAATCACGAAGGTATATTACTGGTGGAAACATAACCATGACAGCCGTCTCATGCAAGAACAAGACAACATATCAAGTTCATGATGTGCTCGTGGCTGTTTCGCTAGCTCCACATATACGAAATTTGTAGTAAGTGACGTGACTGGATGATGAAGGTCAATTACACGCCCAAACATGACGTTCATATTATGCCTGTCATGAATACACGCTACATGACTACATGCTACGCTAATAGCGCGCCCGCGGCAACTTAGGTAGCTCCTTTATATACCAAATTTGGTAGCTCGACGTGAATAGATGACGAAAGCAAATGGCACGTCCAAACATGATGATCAGAACAAGGAATGCATGTACGGCATAATACACGTCCAATCGTAACATTGTGCTGATTTTAAAGTGATATATCAACCTTCCTCATTCGTACTTCACATATCATAGATTCCCACTGTACGTGAGATCTGCCACTTTTCTCTTATCACGCTTTTCTCAGCTATACTGATATACCTTAAAAATCTTGAAAACATCCATTACACTAGTTGCGAGGAAAGCCTTGGTTATGTTTATTTAATTCTTCGATTTGGTTGAAATAAACATGAATACCTAGAATAATTTTTGAAGCGCAGGTATGTTTTACGCATTGATATTTTCAGACGTAGTTTGCTTCAAAACAAGATGCTTATCCGTTTCCATCTTGGAAATCCTCTGACATGAACCGCACAGGCAAAACAGGTGGTGGTGTAGCAATGCTAAGCTCAAATTCAAAAGACTCCGAGTTTGTTTTAAATTGCCGCTGTATTTCTTTTCAAGAAGCACTTACTATTTATTCCGACTGTTTAATATTTAACATATGTTACCACTCCCCTTCAAGTAAGGGTAATTTGTATTTTTGTTTGTTTTCTTAGACTCCTTGTTAGACTCAGCCTGTGAAAGAAAATAAGCCGCGATTTTAGGTGGTTATCTTAACATGATGTTAGCTAACAGCAGTGTTAAATTAGAATTTATTCATTTTTAAGCACGCAGTATTGTCGAAATGTTATAACGTCTTCTACGTGAATTGCGTCACAATGAGGAATACTTTTATATCTTTTCATAACCAACTTTAGTCATTGTCTCAACATGACTAGCACGTTGCATCACAATATTGCGACTACATGCCTATATTTATGCTTGCAAGCGAATTCATCATGGCACCTCAGCCGTACCCAGAACTTTCATATAGATATCATTCCTCAAACAATGACTTTTTTTAGGAATTGCTCCCGCGTTTTATGATACCTCCGTGGAAATGCACAACGTTCTCTAACGAAAGGTTATAGATCGTTGTCATTAGAGCCCTAACAAAAACACATTATGCGCTGCCCGTATGTACAGGCGGCTACCGTAATCATGTTTGACATCCAAGAACATGCCTGCTTGAGCACTCGCGCATACAGCGTCAATCAGGGGCATATGCATTTACCTTGCCGTGGCATTTGCTTTTTACAAGCGCTCTCAGCAGAAGTGTACTTATCATGCAGCCTTTCGGAATGATGGCAGGCACACCTCACAAAGACTTTATCGCTAGCGAAGATGAATTTTCTTGTACTAAAAAAAACTTGAAATAAAGAGTGAGGTTGATGATAGTGAAAGAAAAAAATTGTTATCTAGTCGCGACATCGGCGCCGCAGATTTTATACAGAGATAACGGAGCGACCGATAGCCGCTTTATTATCAGCGGAATGTGCTGGTATAATAATCTGGACCTATTTATATTTAAATTCTCCTTAAGCCTTTATATCCGGGCAGTGTCAAATATTACAAGCACCAGTCTTTAGCATCGTGGCTAAAGGCTTTCTCTGCTCCTGCCGGAACACCTTTGCTCGAGTTTAAGCTTCAGGGAATGATGTAACAGGATATGAAACAGGGCTTTCCGTTATAAATAGACCAATTACGTCTAATATATATTGATGTCATTGCTACTTTTGTTTGAATGATCGGAAAACAATAGTTATCATCGGAAGACGGATACGTAGAAAGCTTAGGGAATCACCAGAGTTCATTTGTTCGCCTACGTGCTGCTCTAGAGGAATTATGATAACGCGAAAGGCCCAGAGCTAACGCTGCAAATTAACTGATTTCAAAAGAAGAAATATCGGACACACCCGCGTACAAGAGCCGTAATTTTCCCGCTAGCGTAACGATTTCAGCGCACTAGTTTCCCCCCCCCAAAAAAAACTCTACATGCACAGAGCTGTTGGAAATCGATTCGCCCGGAGTGGATAACAGGAAGAGGCAAGTCATTTATTTTGGATTTACATGCAAATCTTATCGCTAGCGCAATGTCGCTGGCATGAAGCCCAGTGCACAAATATTTCCTGCTGTCATGAAAAAAAGAATTGACGTGGGCGTACGTGTGAAAAAAATGGACATGAAGAAAAACAAGATTTACTGCTAAGAAGTCGCTACTCGTGAATTGATGTAGCAGTAGTGACACTTGGCTCGTTTATTTTTCGCTGTTGCGAAATGCTTCCACGCTTAAACAAGCATACACGAAAACTTCGCCTGTAAGGGGAAGAAATAAATATGACACAAAATGGTCGATGCTGAAGCGATGTTTCCCGCCTCTATATATTTTAGGTTTTTGCTACAGACATGTCGAGGATGAGCTCCCTGTAAGCCAACACTTTTGTGTTCTCCGATATTCCCCCGTTTAAATGTGCTCAATTGATTATTAAGTATTGATACCGTCTTATGTCCTCACAACATTTATTTTCTCATAACGGCCTTTTGTCACAAGTCAGATATTTTCATCAGTAAAACAGTAAGAGAGACAGAGAAGATGTATGAGGACAAATGAAAAAAAAAAGGTCCAATCGATTTTGAATCAACCTATGAAAACTTTGCAGCCTCATGATCCAGGCTCCTTTTCTTTTAGCGCTATCTTTGATTTTCCTTCCTATTTTCACTCACGGACCGGAGGCACGCGTGCCTCCACAATATAAGGTACACACCCTATTTTCTTGTCTTGAAAGGCAGCTTTTTATGGTGAAAAAACTTTATGATCCTCAACATCGTCAACGTCAACATCGGATATGCATACCATCTTCTTTTGTTTTGCAAAAATAAGTGGCGCCTGCTCGTTCTGGCCCAGTCTGGCTATTCCAGTTAGTCGCCTTTATGGCTTTCACTCGCTATAATTATCTGGGAAGGTTCATTGTTTACGTGATCTTCCCTCCTTTTCTTATCTAACCAATTCCCTCTGACATACCCTTAACCGCTGTTAACCCTTTGCCTCAAAACACACTGGTAGGCTTTCGCAATAACTTTGCTTTTTTTTTTGGCGAACAGCTGAACTGACAAGTCACGTCTTCTTTCTCCGCTACAGTTCCTATATGTCATAGGTACCTTATAAGGTGTGTACCTTATAGGTACTTAAAAAACCAGCCACGCCGTGGTGGTCTAGTGGCTAAAGTACTCGGCTGCTGACTGGCAGGTCGCGGGATCTAATCCCGGCTTCGGCGGCTGCATTTCTGATGGAGGCAGAAATGTTGTACGTCCGTGTACTCAGATTTGGGTGCACGTTAAAGAACCCGAGGTGGTCAAAATTTTCGGAGCCCTCCACTACGGCGTCTCTCATAATCATATGGCGGTTTCGGGAGATTAAACTCCACATATCAATCAATTATTTAAAGGACCAATTAGCAAATTATCTAGCTCGCCTAGAGATAAGAAATATCGTTGCGACTGATGCATCTGTGTCAAAATAAAAGGCTTGGATTGGCATCTTCTCCTATTCTTTCGACTGGTCCTTTTATACTCGACTTCCAGAATATACCCCTGTATTCATTGCAGAATTATTGGCTATTGTTCTTGCTCTACACAAATTGCCCTCAAGCGAATCATAAGCAGTGATCATTACAGATTTATTAACGGTACGTAACGCAGTTTCTACGGCATAAAATGCCGAGCTAATGGATGTGTTTCGTCATTTATTACAGAAAAATGTAAAAAGCTGCATTTGGTATGGGTATAACAGTCCACCGCAGATTATATTTGAACGAAAGGTAGACTTTTCAGTAGCGGTATCCCCGAGTGGGCCTACCATCGCAGTTTTGCCAGATATGTGACAGTGCTAAGGTTCCGAATTGCCTGTTTGCAATGGGGAAGAGGTATTTTAGATAAATTTAAATATTTTGAACATTAGGGTATTGCTGGAATAAACAGTGTTGTGTATCTCGCCAGTAAGAAGTCAGTTATACCAAATTGCGTCGTACAGTTCCACAAGTAAATTATTACCTTAACAAACCTCGACTCAAAGCGTCATGACTGTGCATTTTTTCGCAACGAAATTGAAACAACTGAACATTTCTTTTTATTCTGTCGTCGTTACTCTTATCAGAAAAAAAGATTTTTAGAAGCCCCATTACTGAAGTTAGGAATACAAGTAAGTGTACCAATACTTTTATCACTTGGCGGCACTTTATTTGGTTACTGTCACAGGTATATATGCTCCACTGTGTTTGACTACATCAATGCAACTAAAAGATTACCGTGCTAGTGTACCCTATGGCCTTTTCAGATCTTTAGTTTATAATTCGTAGCTATGTCTGTTGGGAACAAGAGATCGTTTGACCGCTTGTTCAGCAACCATTTTTGTTCATTGGCAGTTTTACCTCTAAACTATATTTTCAGATTGGCTTTAATTTCATTTTAGTTCACTTAAGTAATCTACCGCCCAATTGTCAGCCCATCCCCCACCGTGGGTGAGCGCTATCAATCTGAGATGATCCGCATCAGCATCAGCACTAGGTACCTTGCCACTGCAGCCTAATGAATTATTTCTTTTGGGGATTTATATTTTTGGCTCTTAAGACTTACTTACATTGCACTTCTTTGAGTCAGCTACCTCTACAGAATTCCGGGATTAACAAGGCTTTAGGAGTGACCGTAAGGCTAGAACCTGCAGTGGAGCCTATAGGTTCTCTTCTCAACTGTCCCCCAGCCCCCTTGCGTGGGTGCTTCTGATTCTTGATAAATCTCGGCTTTGATTTCCGCCTTGCCAAGGCCATTTTCTGATGCGTGTCTTCGAATGTGTCGACCCTCTGTGTAGTTCTGCCTAGGTAGAGTGGCGCAATGAGCATACAGACGCCTTTTCATCATATAGCTTCTATCCTTTTCTTTTACCAAATGCGATTTTCTATAGATAATAAGTTTTGAGTCTGTAGGAGCAGCAACAAAATGTCTTGAAACCCCAACACTGACATCGAAAAGTCGGTAAAATGAAAATTGGCCCAAATCTGCATGTTACACTTCAAATGTTGTCGAAAGACAATAGTCTTGCGTCTGGAGAGAGCGAAGAAAACGTTTATTTGACGTTCTGCGCAAGAAAATCGGTGAATAGTATTCTGGATGCGCGGCGTTAGAGCGCCTCGACTGTGTAGCGGAGGTGAACGGGCGCATCGAGGCACATTAAACACGAGCGCCGTCTGGCAGTTATCTTCAATAAGGAAGGCATGCGTGTCCGCGGAGAAAGATGCGCGCCAGTCTCGGAGGTGATAAGGTGTAGAACGCAAAGCGACGGGCAGGTACCACCACCGTGTCGTCGAAGCAAAGCGTTTGAAACACTTACTTTTTTTGAGCATCGTGTTGCACTGTCAGCGTAGCGCGATAAACGCTGCAGTCCTTAGATTTACTTGTGTGTGCCTTTTCTAGTATAAAGGCACACATACAAAACATCAACGTGTTGTTATGGCGCCTCAGATATGCGCAATAATTGCTTTTTAATTGACAATCGCAGAACTATGAATGCTAAACCTTGAGTAATATTGGTGGGCACTGCGGATGGGGTTGGCCGTTCAGTGCCGTCTGAAGTATCAATAAGGGCGGAGAAACAAACGAATTTACAGACAGATAGACAGACCAGTTTTTATTTCGAAGGACCCAACAAAGACTACCGTCTTTAAAAACTACGCACACACCCGCGCACGCACCCGAGTATGCGCGCAGGGAAATTTCTGTCAAGTTTCTACCAAGCCTATTGATTGCCGAAAAAGAGCGCTTGTCAGGTAAAATTTCTACGGTTACATTAGACGCTCATTTTACAAAATACAGCAACCTCGCTGTAGCACGTGAGACTGTGGTTTATTTTTATTTTCCCACTGAAATGGGTTAGCAGGTATTTTAATGTCGCTGTCAGAAATTTGTCGAGCGTATCTAAAAGGGGCTTGCAGCATGCCTTTCCATAATCTTACAAATATGCGTGCTGTTTGCTTTATGGTCAAAACATGAGTAATTACTGGATAATTCCTATATACAGTATCTAAAAAAGTTGGTGTCGCGAAAGGAGCATTATTGGCGGCACCTCAACAATCTTTAACAGGTTCTAATGTACAAAATTTTATAAATTTGACTTGCTTTTCAACTCAGCAGCTGCCACAAACTGTTTGGGTTTCTTGAGGTATATAGTAACTTTCGATTGATTCCCTCTTCTTTCCGAACTCCTTTTCAGCCTTTGTGTCATGTTCTCCTTCAATACTCTTCATGATGAGTAACACGTAAGTGTTCATATTGCCACGTGGTCGTGACGTGTACAAATGCATCAGGTGGCGTGTCTAAGATGAAACTATTTATTGGGCCGAATGAGTGGCCGGAAGAAGGAACGTCAGACTATGGGCCTCGACAGCTGGTATGGTGGCGCTGCAGCGCTTGGACATTGTCGCGATGCATTCACGCACACAGCTCCTACTGGCGGCGCTGATCGAGCACAGATTAGCAATAACGTAAGCTCTAAAAAACAATTGGCCCCGTATCTGCATGTTTCACTGCAAATTTCATCTAAAGACGAGAGTATTCTGTGCGAACAGAGTGAACAAAACGTTTATTTGATGTTCTGCGCAATAAAATTGATGAATTGAATTTTGAAAGCACTGCATTAGAGAGTCTCGATCCGTGTAGCGAAGGTGAACGAGCGCATTGAGGGATGTTAGACATGAGCGCTATCTGGCAGTCATTTTCGAAAACGAAGGAAGGCGTGTGAGCCCACGGAGAAAGATGCGCACCTGTGTCAGAGGCGATAAGGTTAGAACGCAAAGCGACGGACAGGTGCCACCACCGTGTCGTCTTAGCAAAGCGTTGGAAACACTTGCCTTTTTGAGCATGGCGTTGCATTTTCAGCACTACGTGATAGAGGCTACGGTCCTTAAAATTACTTATGTGCACCTTCTCTAGTATAAAGACACAAATACAAAATATTGACGTGCTGTTAGAGTGTCTCAGATATGCGCAATAATTGCTTTTAAATACGATAGTCTTTCTTGGGGACCTTCAACGGAAATATTTTGGTCTGTCTGTCTGTTTGTCTGTATGTCTGTAAATTTGTCTGTTTGTCCATTTTTGACCGCATCGGGTACTTGAAACGAGCGACCCCATCCGCAGCGCCCACCAATGTTGCTCAATATGCAGCGTTCATACTTGTGCAATTGTCAATCAAAAAGCAATTATTGCGCATGTCTAGGGCACCATAACAACACGTATATATTCTAGATGGGCGTCTTTTATTATGTAAAAGGCATACATAAGTACATAAGTAATTTTAAGGACCGTAGTGCTTATCACACTTTGCTGACCATGCAAGGCTTGCACGAAAAGGCGAATGTTTCCAACGCTTTGCTAGAACGAGACGGTGGTGGCACCTACCCGTCGCGTTGCGTTCTACACCTTATCGCCTCTGAGACGGGCGCGCACACCAGTCTCAGAGCTACGTGCCTTGTTTTCTAAAAAAAACTGCCAGATGGCGCTCATATCTCACGTGTGACGTGCTCGTTCGCCTCCGCTGCACGGTCGAGGCACTCTAACGCAGCGCCTCCAGAATACCACTCACCGATTTTCTAGCGCAGAACATCAAATAAATGACTTGTTCACTCTCTCCACACGCATGACTATCGTCTTTTGACGACAGTTGCAGACTACCATGCAGATATGGGGCCATTTTTTAATTGACAATCGCACAAGTATCAACGCTGAAACTTGAGCGATATTGGTAGGCACTGCGGATGGGGTTGGCCATTGAGGGTATCGCTTGGTGCCATTCGGGGTATCATTATGGCACACAATTGTACAGACAGACTCAAATTTTTGCGTTGAAATACCCTAAGAAAGGCTCTCGTCTTTAGAATGAAAAGCGTCCGCTTATCTCGCAGATTACGCCACTCTTATCCAACGCTTTCATCACCCGTACTCGTAAGCGTTCTACGCAAGTTCATACAATTTCATTTTTTGCCAACGCTACCGGCAGCCTACCGGCAACGTTGCTGCCATTGTTATCACGGCCATACACGCAAAACCCCTGTGTGACAACGAATAAACTTTATTCTTTCGAACTGCTATTTCCTCATCTACGCAGCCAGTCGCAGTCGCGACTGATTAGCAGCGCACCGCACCGCGGAACGGCGCCACTTCTTCAGTGAAAACTGCAGCGCACTAGGCCCACAGCAAAACACACTGTACAGAGAGAGAGAGAATAAAACATTTATTTGCGACTGAGGATGGAATGTCGGTGAGTGGGTTCCTTATTCCGGGATCCCAGTGGCATGGGCCGCTGTCCTCGCTCATCTCACGAGGGCCTCTTGGGTCTTCGAATCTGGAAAGAGCTGCCTTCCACCCTGCAGTGTTCGGCTGTGCTCTGGGTTGTGGAGGTGGATTGTGTGGGCATTCCCATACCATGCGGTACAGGGTGGCTGTTTTAGTGATGCAGAACCTGCAGTGTGGTGCGTATGTGTCGGTGTCGGGATCTATTTTGGACAGTATGTATGAATTGGGATAAGACAAGGTCTGCAGGCAACACCACGCTACCCGAGATTATTTACTGAGCATTGGCCCCGGAGGTGGAAGTATCCGTCTTTCGAGTCTTTGATGTTCTAGAATATCTGTCCAGTACAATCATAGTGACGACACTAGCGCCGGCTGTCGATACCCTGATCATTGACGGGGCCCGGCGTCTTTTACACATCATACGTCGAACTTTTCAACCTTACCAGGAGGGGCAGCTGGAGTGAGACGCTGTGCGGACGTGTTTCGCATGAGCTCCGGCCCGGTGACCGACTATCGGCGGACGCGCTTTTTTCTGGACTTGCTGTCAGTGGGCTCGTCTGCAGGAGGTTGTCCTGTACCTACAGACACCACTTGTTCAGGCAAGTTTGTCCCAGGTTTCGGAGTTTCCGAGATTTTCCTATCAACCCCGCGGTGGCAAGGCTAGGCCTATCTCCTAGGCCAAGCCTGGCCTGGGCCGCGTCGCCCGGCGTATGACTTGCGCCCGGTGACCATGGGCCTTGTTGGGCTGAAGATGAAATACTACGTCGAAGGGGAGACTATAACACCCGAAGATTTTGAAGCGGGAGAGTGGCCTCCAGTGCTGAAGGCACAGGACCGATTTAAGAAGGCTCAGCATGGCGACTACGCCAAGAGTAAGCCTTGCGAGACGCAGGCCGGCAGCGACGGGCGCAAGATGCACGGAGCGGAGCAAGTCAAGTGGGGGAAAGCGCCGATGTGGAAGAAACGCGGACCGTTTCTCAAGTTGCCAGCCACGGATTTCAAGGTTGTGTACATGCCCCAGAACTGGGACTTGAGTGTTGTGACAGCGAGAGAACTCGGATGTGCACTGAGAGCAGCAGCGCGTCTAACAAGTGCGATTGCCGCGGAAGAAGACATTGTGCGGGTTAATGGCACAAACAACACGTTGACGGTGAGCACACCGTGCATAAATCGCAGTGGGGCATATGCGACTGTGAAAACGCTCAAGCAGGGTGATCGTGACCAGCCGGTTTCGGCGTTCGTGGCGCCGTTGGAGAACTCCGTGCGGGGAGTGATTTACAATGCTTATGATGGATGCCCAGTGGAAGAAGTTTGGGCGGGATTCCTGAAGAAGAATGAAGGCATAGACATTCTGGACGCGAGACCTCTGGGAAAGTCAAAGGCGATTCAGATTACGTTCGGGGAAAAACGCATACCCCGGTAGATTACTTACTGGAACTGTCTGTACGCTGTGATCCCGTACAGAAATTAAGTCGAGACCTGCTACAGCTGCAGACGAGTTGGACATCGAGCGGACGTTTGCTATCGTCCGAAGAGCAACCTATGTCACCGTTGCGGGAAGGACCATCCTGCCCCGCCAGAAGGAGAGCCACCTACGTGCACGCCTTACTGCATCGTGTGCAATGGTGCGCATCACACAGGGAGCCTGAACTGCAAGTTTCGCCTGGCTCACAAGCCACCGACAGGCCGGCAGCAAAGCATCGAAAGAGAGAGCGAACTGGCAACGATAAACGGTCCTCGAGGGCCACGGAGCGGTCACCGAGGGGTAAAGAAGGCAGAAGCAAAAGCAGGGCCCGGTCGAGTTCCTTCCCGCCATTGCCAGGGCGCGGGGGCGGCCAAGATGGTGGACGAGCATCCAGTACCAACAGCTGCGCACGCGACCCCAACAAAAAGGTGAGATTGTCAAGCACGGCCTCCCAGAACGAAACTGCTCGAGAGAGAAAGTTAGCAGCGCTGGTTCAGCGACAGGGAGACTTGATTAAAAGAATGGAAAACAAAATTGCAGAGATGGAACGTGCACTTAGAAACGACCAACGGCAGGGGACACAGGCACCAGCAGTGCAAGGCCTACAGAAAGCGACGCAAGAGGCGTCTGCTCGCGTACAGGAGAGTGCAGCTATGGAAGTGGAGAATCGGGGGACAGTGAAGATGGTGGTGGTAAAAAACATTTATTTCAGAAAAAGTATACTAGAGAGTGCCGACGTGGCCCATCGGCGTGCTAGAGTGGCAAGACCCTATTCCGGGACGCCAGTGGAGCTGGAAGCTGCCCGTGCGCGCTCCACCAAGGAGCGTTGTGCAGCCAAGGTAGAGCAGCCGAGCAGGTGCTCCTCCCAAGCCTCTCTAGTTGGGATAGGAAAAGGGGGTGAGAAAGGGACGGGATTAACTGGGCACGATGCTACGACGTGATATGTGTCGGCGAGGACATGACAGGTCGAGCAGGTGCCATTGTTTTCCGGCAAAAAGTGCCTGGCGACCGCCGGACTGATAAAGGTGTTTGTCTGCAGGCGGCGTAGCAGTCGTTCGTCCGCTTTCTCCAAACCGCGTGCGGGGTCCGGGTAGAGGCGGCGCGAAGCCCGGTAATAAGCCAAAAGTTCGCGAAAGCGCGTCAGGTTGGTATTGCCAGATTCCGTCTCGGGACATGGAGGGGCAACGGCCCGGACAGGAGAAGCGCGGGCAGCGGCATTTGCCGCCTCGTTGCCGGGCAGGCCCGAGTGGCCTGGGGTCCAGACTATACGAATGGGATGAGGGTTAAAGCGCCAAGAGGCTGCCTGTAGCAGGCTAGCCGCCAGCGGGGCAATGGAACCCTGAAGGTACTGAGAACAGGCCGAGCGCGAGTCCGTCAGGATGGTGCGTGAGGCAGGGTGAGAGGCGGCCAAAGCTATGGCAACCTCTTCAGCGTGCGTTACTGTGTCTGCTCGAAAGGAGAGGCCATCTACGTGTTTGCCCTCTGTAATCACGGAAGCCGTGAAGTGACCCGAGGGGAAGGAACCCGAGACGTCCACGTAGAAAACACCAGGACGATCGGAGTGTCGCGTATGAAGGGCCGCGGCGCGTGCTAGTCTACGGCCAGGATGGAGGTCGGGGTTCATTATACGGGGTAGAGGTTCCACCCATAGCTTTTGACGCCAGAGCTCTGGTACCGGCTGCAGAGGGTATTGGTCAGATATCGGGTTAAGGCCAAGTCTGTGTAGAAGACGGCGCCCTGAAGGCGTCTGCGACAGTCGATTGATTTGGTTAACGCTATGAGCTTCGCGCATCTCTGCAAAGGTGTTGTGTACCCCCAGAGCCATGAATCGGCTGTTGGAAGTTGCAATAGGTAGGTCCAGAGCGCGTTTGTATACTGAACGAAGAAGGACGTCCAGCTGGTGCTCGTGTCGACGACGCAGGCGAAGGTAAGGCAAGGCGCAGAGGACGCGACTGGTCACAAACGCGTGGGCCAATCGGAGGGACTGAGACCCGCGGAGGCCGCCGCGATTGGTAGAAACTCGCCGTATCATGCGGCTCACCTGTTCGCTGGTGCGTCTGAGGCCTGCTATTGTGCCCTTTGGATCCAAGGACGATGTGAGGTGAAGGCCAAGAACCCGAATGTTTTGCACTGACGGGACGGGCCCGGACGGAAGAAAAATTTGAGGCGGCGGTAGCGTAGAGACTGAAAGAAGAGCCGATTTAGCTGGAGAGCACTCCAGGCCGCATGAACCTGCGTAGGTGTCCACCAGAAGGGGCAGCCTTTTGCAGGCGTTCTTCGATTTGCGCTAAAGAGCCGGTGTTTGTCCAGATTGTGATATCGTCCGCATATAGTGCGTGTTGTATTCCCTCGACCTCGCTTAGAAGAGAGGGGAGGTTCATCATCGCCAGGTTAAAAAGCAGAGGAGACAGGACTGCCCCTTGAGGTGTACCCCGCGTGCCTAATAAGTACGGGCCGTGTTCGGTAGAATTAAGGCGAATGAAGGCGGTGCGATGTGATAGAAAGGCGCGAATGTAGTTGAAAGTCTTCTGCCCGCAGTTTGTGGTAGACAGGTTAGTGAGTATAGTGCTGTGTTTGACGTTGTCGAACGCCCCGCGGAGATCGAGAGCGAGCACGGCTTCATCGTTATGGCGCATAGCAGTCGGCTCTATGATATCGTGTTGAAGCTGGAGCAGGACGTCCTGCGCCGACAGATGGGGGCGAAAGCCAAACATCGTGTCGGCAAAGGTCCTCCTGGCCTCCAAGTAGGCGGAAAGGCGTTCGCGAACCATGGTTTCCATGAGTTTGCCTGCGCAAGACGTAAGTGAGATGGGTCTCAGTGCCTCAATACTAACGGACTTTGCCGATTTGGGAACGAATGTCACAACCGATGTGGTCCATTTCGTTGGAAGCGGAGAGCCGTCCCATATCGAATTTATAAGGTGGAGTAGCGAGAGGTGTGCTTGGTCGGGAAGATTTGCCAGGAGCGATACTGTGATTCCGTCGCGTCCAGGGGCCGTGCCCCGTCGCATTTTCGTGAGTGCAAATCGTAAATCAGAAAGCGTGTATGGGGCGTCGAGGTCGGTGTTAGGGGCGCCAGAATACGTATATGCTGGGCCTGCGGGATCATTTGTGCGGCAGATGTAGCGGTCACAAAGTTCTCGCGCGAGTTCATCCGTAGTGCCCTGAAAGGCATGCAGAACATGGTGGAGCTGGCGTTGCGTTTCTCCCCTGGTGGTGGAGGGATCGAGAAGGCTTCTAAAGAGTGGCCACGCACTCTCAGAGCTCATTTGGTTTGCAGCCTTCGAACAGGTGTCTGCCCAGTTAGCATCGGAAAGTTGTGCGGAGTATGCGGCCGCCTCTGCAGTGAGCGCCTCAATGCTAGCGCGAAGTTTCCGATTAAGTTTGTTGCGTTTCCAGCGCCTTATGAGCCCGCGGCGAGCGTGCAAAAGATGTAAGAGGTGTGGATCAATTGCAGGAGTCAAATTAGAGGTTGCAAGGGTGCGAGTGTTCGGTTGTTTCATATGGAGAGCGTATGATGCCCACGCTGCATATTCGGTCGAGGAGAGGCCGGCGGGGAATGGTTGCATTCTGAACCAAGTCCAATCGGTGAGACGGGCTTGGCCCCAGTGTTGGCGCATTTTCTGCCACGGTGTGAACGAAATGCGGAGTAAAAAGTGATCGCTGCCTAGGGTTTCGCCTAAATTCTCCCATGTAGCATCGCGGATGTGACGGGTGAGGGAGAGGTCGGGGCATGTGTCTCGCGTGACCGAGTTGCCGGAACGTGTGGGTTGTGCCGGATCGGTAAGAAGCGTCAAGCTCAGCGAGGAAATGAGCTCCTTGAGGTCTCTGCCCCGGGCCTTCTCGTAGTGGTAACCTCAGTGAGGGCTGGGGGCATTAAAGTCCCCGATATTCACCAGTGGTTGTCGGGCCGCTATACGCAGCGCCCGATGGAAGAGATTCGCAAACGAAGCCCTTGCAAGGCGAGGGGGACAGTACACGTTTAGGATATGTATTGATGGTTGGCCCCTCCGCTGAGACAGCACTGATATCATGCAGTAGTCGTAAGGAAGATCCAGATCGAGGTCAACCTGTACCGCCGTGTAAGCTTTATGCACGAGGAGGCATGTGGTGGTGCCGCCTACATGGAGCAGTATCCAGAAAGGGATGGAGCAGGGCCAGATTCTTGGAGCGCCAAGACGGCCGGCTGAGAGCCAAGTGAGCTGAGGAAAAGGGAAAGATGTGAACGCTTTCGCCTGTCCTCGAAGCCTCCAGGGTTCCACTGTATGATCTCGAATTTAGACGCGATGTTTGAACGGGACGTACGATTGGTAGCCATAGTGACTGTCTTAGGTTTTATATTTGGTCCTCCATGTCCCGCTCGGATTCCTCAGAGGCAGGGAGGGGCACGGAGGCCGGATTGTCCGACGGCGGGGTGGTGGTAGCCACCTTACGACGACGCCGTGGAGCTGTACCCTCACTGTTCACCGAGCAGGAGCGGGAACGCGATGCCTTGGGTTGAAACTGGGTAATTGCCCAGGCTTGAATAGCCTGGGTAACCTCTACTACTATGCGTTGGACCGAGAAGCTGGTGAGGAGGTGATTAATCGAAGCTTCAACGCGCGTGAGGCGTTCCTCTACGCGCGGGGTGCGCTCTTCGCTAGGGAGAGTTTGGTTAGCGGGCAAGATAACCTGAGGTGCCCCAGGAGCCTCAAGAGCTTCTGGAGTAGATGTGGCAACGGTTCCGAGTGCTGGAGTACAAATGATTGCTTGAACCGGCGGTTTAATGGGAGTGGGCTTAGCGCCAGGACTAAGCTTGGACGTAGCTGGCGTAGCCGCCTGGACAGAGGAGGCAATACCGGATGGCCTTGCAGTACACTGTTGTTGGGGTTGAAGTCGCTTATTTAAGAGTTCGAGTTGTTTAGTTAAAAGAGAATTTTGCTTTTGAAGTGCCGCAGCTTGCTGGCGAAGGGACGCAAGTGCGGGAGAAGGAGGATCGACAGAAGGGGGTGAGAGAGGCTTAGAAGCAGCTTTCCCTGCCCAACTGCTCACCTGAGGTACCACCGCTGGTGCTTCGAGCGGTGGGAATGCCTGAGTGTCGGCGTGGAGTGGTGGAGCCGACTGATGCAGGTTGGTGCCGCTGTCTGGCTGTGACGAACATGAGGTGGTCCCTCGAGCAGATGTTGAGGGCTGCTTGCATTTCCGATATTTTCGATATTTTGCCGTGCAGCCACTGGTCCCAGTCTCATGGGCGCCGTGGCAGAGGAGGCACTTGGGTTGGCAGTCGTGGGCATTGAGACCTGCAGGTGTGGGGGTTCCACATTTGGCACACTGCGTTGGAGCGGGGTGAGGACACTGAGGTGGTCGATGGCCGATGGTACCGCACTTGGTGCAAACCGGGACCGTTTTCTTGTAGGCGCGGATGTACGTCGCCACGCAGTGGTAGAAGAGGAAGCGGGGTAACTTCGTGCCCTCGAAAGTCACCACCGCCGCCGTGGAATCTCCAAGTTTGCGGACCGCAAGGATAGTACCTCGAGGCCAATACAGTTCAGACTTTATCTTTTCCGGGCTTTCAGCAGGGTTTACGTTGATGACGCCCCTGCATGTATGCCCTGGTGCCTTGGCGTGGCCTCGAACGGGCAGCTGCTGATCCCCCACTTGCAGCTGGAAGTCCCCGAGGAGTCGCTGTGCCATAGGCAAAATGGTGGTGCTACAGACTAAGATGTTCTGTTCCCAGATTGGCCACACTTGAATTTGCGTGGTAGTCTGGTCGCCGAGGTAGCTGCGGATGGCGTCGCCCGCGCGATCGGCCGGGACAAATGTGCGTAACTCGCAGGGATCGCGAGGTTTCACTACCACGATGTAGTCGTCGCGAGAGAGGCGAGGAGTTTGACGCGGACGCCACTTGCGTTGCTTCGCTGGCTGCGAGGACGGAGCAGAGGTAGGCACACCACCGGAGGGATGGCGCGCCGGCGTTCCTTGCAAGGCTGGGGAATGGTGGCCCGCTGTGGCGTCTCGTTGTTGTTGAGACGCAGGCTTCGATTTCGCTTGCTGGCGTTGCCACAGCCTCACTATGTCGTCAAGGTATTCACCTTCTGATGGCATAGTGTTTACGGAGGATGGAATCTCCATGGACAGCATTTGGCTTGAGGTAGGATTATAGCCCGTAACCACGTTAGCGGCCGCCATCGCCGGGCTGAGAGCCCTTAGCGAGGCGGCGTTGTAGCCGGGAGTGAAGGACGTCCCTCAAGTTGTCAAAACTGGACCCACCTGGACGAAGGTGTTGTCTAGGCGAAGCGGAGAACTTGGCGGTGACGATAAATCCAAGTTTCAGGGGTACCAAGGTGGGTGTCCGCAGAAATAGCAGGACATCTACGGAGGCGATGTGGAGTGCGTCCGTCACCATCGAGCGCTCGCAGCGCCCCCCCCCCCCCCCGACAGTGAAGAGACCACTGCCGGGCGATGAGGTAGCTAACGCAAAACGATTAGCCGAAACGTCACCATGGAGTAGACATGCCACAGCCTGTTTTTAAGGTCATTAGTCTTAAGTCGGATGTAACAACACTTTCGGATAAAGTAGGCAAACAAGGGAAAAGACAGGATAGGTTGGAGGCTCGAGTCGAAAGGTCGAAGCCAGATTAGACACAATAGAGGAGCGTCTCGGCATGCTCTCCACTGAATTTAGGGATTCCCGAACCAAGGTCAAGGGCATGTTTCAGCAGCTTCATACTCTATTGGAGGGAAGACTGCCTCCCGTGAGTGGCCAAGTGCCAATAGTCAACCTGGTACCTCATCATGGCGCCTCGCCAGCAAATTGAGGTTTGGCAGTGGAACTGCAGGGGCTTTCGTCAAAAGCGGGGTAACCTGCAGTTGCACGTACAAAATCTGGACAGTAAACCAGACATAATAGCCTTACAGGAGGCTAGTGGTTCCGTAAAATTACCTGGATTTAAGGCATTTACGGCGCCAGGAATTGATTCAAGGGGCGTATCATGCGTCTTCACAGCCGTGCTAGTCCATCGCAACATCACTGCCATTCAGCATTCCGTAGATAGCAGCAGGGAAGACTATGTCTTGCTTGAGATTTTGCCTAAACGAAAGTATGAGAAGAGTCTGTTTTTACTTAATGTGTATAGTTCTCCAAAAGATAAAGGATTGGGCTTGCCACAACTCCTGATTCAAACTCAACGGTTAGCAGCTCGCGCTCCGCTTATAGTGGTAGGAGATTTCAATGCGCCTCACCCGGAGTGGGGTTATATTCGAGCCAGCCCAAAGGGCAATCGGCTTTGGCAAGTTGCCTGGGATCTGCGATGGACGCTGTTAAGCGATCCACAAGATCATACGAGGATAGGCAACAGCATAAGCATGGATACCTCCCCAGACCTTACGTTTTTTAGAGGCATCAGTAATGCAAAGTGGATTAAAACGGGACAAGCCCTAGGAAGTGATAACTATATCCTTTCCACGACGTTTAGCGCTGCGAAGCATAAAGACAAAGTGAGGGGGCATAGAATTACAGATTGGAACAGATTTAGGAAAAACAGAGCAGACACTGTAAACGGGAAAATTAATGACCTGGGTGCATGGGTACAGGCGCTCAAGGAGGATGTAAATAATACCACGGTAGAAGTTTCAGTCGAGCAGGAGGCGTTTACCGCTGACTCGAGACTATTACACGTGTGGGAAGCGCACGCGAGTCTCTTGAGAAGGTGGAAGAAGCAAAAACATAATGGCGTCCTTCGCAAAAGGACTGCCAAGTTTGAACGTAAATTCGACAATTATACAATTGAGTTGCAAGCCAAGCAGTGGGGCCAGATTTGTGATCGCATGAATGGACAGTTTGTATGCAAAAAGACATGGCAGCTGTTAAGGCATCTTTTGGATCCGGCAGCAACAAAATCGGCGCAACGGGAGATAATGACTCGGTTAATGCATCAATATGAAGGCACAATTGTAGAGTTTATACAGGAACTCCGGAATCGGTACATAACTGATGGAGTAGACGGTTGCTTACCACACTACTCGGGGGTGGAAAACTCAGACCTAGATGAAGAGTTCACAATTGCAGAGGTGGAGTTTGCCATGGGGCAGCTGCGTACTTCGTCTGCCGCAGGTCCGGATGGAGTTACTAATAAAATGCTGAGGAACCTAGATTTCAAATCGGTCGGGGCGATCACTGACTTGATAAATGAGTATTAAGTGGCCGGGGAGATCCCAGCACAATGGAAGCATGCTAGGATTATATTTATTCTGAAGCCAGACAAGAAGCTCTGCTTGGAAAACCTGCGCCCCATATCACTGACATCATGCGTGGTCAAATTGATGGAGCACGTGGTTCTCAACAGGCTTAAGAATTATGCAGAGGACAAGGCCATCTTTCCCCCAACTATGATAGGTTTCAGGGCCAATTCGTCCACACAGGATGTCATAATACAGTTAAAACATGATGTAGTCAATCCCGGGCATGGCACGGGCACCAAAGCTGCATTAGGGATCGACCTGAATAAAGCTTTCGACAATGTTTCGCATGAGGCAATATTGAATAACCTATCGGAAATTGGCCCAGGGGTCAGGACATTTCGCTACATCAGATCAGTCTTGGAGGGCCGAACCGCAGAAATTTCAATAGGAGATATCAAATCGGACTCATTCGCGTTGGGAGGCAAAGGGACGCCGCAGGGTTCAGTTTTGTCACCGTTCCTGTTTAACATCGCCCTAATTAAAATACCGCCGAGGCTGGAGGAGATACCGGGACTCAAACACACATTTTATGCAGATGATATTACACTATGGGTAACCAGGGGTAGTGACGCGCATCTTGAAGAAACACTGCAACAGGCAGTTAATATTGTCGAAGAGTTGGCAGGGGAGGCGGGACTTTCATGCTCTCAGCCAAAGTCCGAGCTCTTTGTGGTTCGGGACAAACCCAGAGGGCTACGCGCAAGACATTATATTCCGCCACCGCCGTTAGAGAAAAAGGTAGGGGGTAGGCCGGTAACTGAAGCTCAAACGATTAGAATTCTTGGCCTATATCTGCAAACTAACAGAAAGAATAGGGTGGCCCTTGAAAAACTTAAGACCATGGTCAATGCTACTGTCAGGCTAATCAGAAGAATCGCTAACCGTAAGAGCGGGGTTAAAGAAAAAGAACTCTGTAAGCTGGTACAGGCGTTTGTGCTCAGCAGGATTACTTACGCGACACCTTATATGAAGTTGGATGCCGCAGAAAAAGGTAAGGTCGAGGCTATGATCCGGCAAGCTTACGAGGCAGCGCTTGGGTTGCCTAACAACGCGCCTACAGAAAGGCTGTTAAAACTAGGGGTACACAACACCCTGGATGAATTATGGGAGGCGCATCTGGTAATGCAGCACGCTAGGCTTTCGACAACCAAAGCGGGCAGGATTATATTGGAAAGGATTGGCATTGGAGCAGAGGCTCCCACTGGGGACACTAAAATTCAGGTGCGGCGAGAGTTACATAAGGCCCTGTACATAATACCTTTGCCCAAAAAATATGCATCCGATCCACCATACGCAGCGCAGGCAGGCAAGAGCCAGAGCTTTACACGTTGAGTACGGCGAGTACAAAGCGGCAGTCTATACAGATGTTGTGGAATATAAGGACAAAGACGCTTTTGTGATTGTGGTGGTGGACAGGCGGGGGCGCTTGGTCGCCTCTGGATCGGTCGAAACCCGCTCCTCGGAAACTGCAGAGGAAGCGGCAATAGCGCTAGCTATAACTAATTCGCAGTCAGATTTGATTTTCAGTGATTCAAAGACAGCCATCCGAAATCTGGCGAGGGGCAGAATATCGGCGACCGCCGCACGATTTCAGTCTGCATGGGGCCACGGGACGAGAAATGAGAGAAATAGAAATTGTCTGGGTACGAGCACACTCTGGGAACCCTGGGAACGAGGTGGCTCACCTGTATGCTCGAGGTTTCGTCAGCCGGGTAGGTGAGCCGCCAGTTCCGGGGAGGTCCGCGAGAGATGGGCTGGTGTCTTTTCATGACATAACGAATCATTATAAACTAGAGCGGAGGTTTTATCCGCCCCCGCACAAGCGGTTGACTAAGGCGCAGGAATGCGTCTGGAGAAAACTGCAGACGCGATCTTTTCCCAACCCTTACGTGTTGAACAAAATGTACCCGGAGGAGATTGAGCCGCAATGCAAATGGTGTCAGGCTGTGGCAACATATGATCACATACTTTGGGAAAGTAGCATAGTGCCGCCGCCGGTGGATATTATGCGTGATCCCTCTCTTGAGCACTGGGAGGCCGTGTTGACCAGCTCAGACCCAGTCGTCCAGTTAAGGGTCGTAAAGGGGGACACACAGGTCGCCGCCAACCTTGGGTTGATGGCCATCTAACACGGAATCATCCTCAGTTGCTTTCTGACGAAATAAAGTTTTCCCATCCGTCCATTCCAACCTTACCACGAGTAGTCGCGCAAGCTTTGGAATAATCTTCAGTGTTCGCGTCCTGCGCGTAATCTTAATAAATTATATACTACAAACGTGAAGCTTTCTGAACACTGTGGCCTGATTGGAACCAAGCATTTCTCACAATCTATGTTTGTTAGAACCGAGCGCATCAAATTAACACCCATCGCAATATGCACATGAACGAAAATACCTGGCATTAGATAAAAGCTTTCCCGTTTTTTTATCTGCAGCCCCTCAAACCCATGCTGCATGGTGCTCTGTTGTGGAGCTGCTGCACGTGTCAGTTCTGCGGAGGCTGAGATCCCGTTCTTGCAGAGCCATATACGCCAGAGTCATTATGGTGCTCATAATTAACTTAGACAGAAGGCAGGCCTTGGCGGACACGGGCGCACCCACAATAGAAAAACTGGGATGTGGCTTTCAGAGCATCGTTTATCAGTACATTTTAAAAGAGCGAGCCAGGTCCTCTCGCCCTAAATAAAATTGCAAAAAAACTCGCATTTGCGACTGATGGCAAATATCAAAAACCCCGAAATGGGTCGACTGAGGATACTTTTGTGGCGCAGGCAGCAGTGCATTGCGATCCCAATCGCTGAACTAGTTGCATGTTTTTTGAAACACCTCTGCGGGAACAAAAATTCTGCTAATATCTTGACTAAAATTTGTCAATTGAAGACCAGTTGAAAAAAATGCGGCTGTGAAATCTTGGTTCCTCTCCACAAGTATACTGCAGCAGCAGAGCTATTGCGATATTGCTGAGACTCTCTTGTTTTTTATCCCCTTCCCCCCAAGCCAAACAATTATTTCGGTGAAACCGTTAAGTAAGCCTGGGTCGTGATCATTTCACGAGAACTCTCCAAGTAAAAACTCCATTGAATATTATTATTTATATACCTATCACACTCAGCTCGGCGATTCCTCAAAAACTTTTACCCGGGGCTTTCATGGCTTTGCGCGTATGACTTCTTGTACTTTTTAAGGACCACCAGACTTCACGACCGCTTGTGAAAGAACTGTGCGAGACCGTGCTGTATAGTCTCGAGCTGACTACTCATGCTTCTCTTTCTTACTCCTCTTCTTTTCTATCTCTTTCCGTTCTATTATTCTCCTTTTCCCCAACCCCAAGTGTAGGGTAGCCAACCGAGCCATGCTTGGTTAACCTCCCTGCCTTTCCTGTGTATTTATCTCTCTCTCTCTATCTCTCTCTACACGGGAATCGATAGAGTGGTGAAAGTATTTCTTCGTGCGCCATTAAAACTACACATTTCTACCTGATTGATTGATTGATTGATAAGTGGGGTTTAACGTCCCAAAACCACCATATGAATATGAGAGACGCCGTAGTGGAGGGCTCCAGAAATTTCGACCACCTGGGGTTCTTTAACGTGCACCCAAATCTGAGCACACGGGCCTACAACGCTTCCGCCTCCATCAAAAATGCAGCCGGAATTCAATCCCGCGACCTGACACATCTCAACCTGACAAAATTTCTTGCCCAAAGGGTTACCGTAAATATCAAGGCGCAGTTTTCATCACCTGTTTGTGTGTCAGCGGCAGCCGCTATTCACAATGGCCTTAATTATTTCAGGGGCGAAGCTTGTCAGCGTGTGGGTCTGCCCTTCCTCCGTTGTTGTCATGGCTACGTACGACATATATATATATATATATATATATATATATATAATGAACGCGCGAAGTATCTCAAACCTTCAGTTAACCTTGGGGAAATGGCAGCAATTTATTAGGCTGCATCAATTGTGCAGTGTGCATGTTCTCGCAAGTCTTTGCCGCCAAATTAAGTGCACTCCCGACGGCTTTCCTTTATAGCCATTTGAGCTTCGTTATCACACTAGTTGAGGAAGTGCGAGCACTCAGTACTGAATCTTTCGCAGTTAAAAACGATCACTTATCAATAAAACGTGCCAATAGAGAAGTATACAAATACCTTGCAGCAGTACCTGGGCAGTTTTTTTTTTTCTTTTAGATAGTTTGCTGAGTCCCGGGAAGTGGCAGTGTTTACATTAAAGTGGCGTTTGCACGCACATCGTCCCACTGCAGACCGACCTCTTTTGTTGTAACCGGTTTTTCTTGTACCTCTGGTTTTGAAGGGTAATGGAATTTATTCGGCTAGCGCGATTAGCTTTCAGTGGGCAATGCAACTTTCGATGGGACGTTCATCACTAGCTTTAGTTGCATGACTGACACACACACATGAACGAGCGCGTTCGCACGCACTCATACATACATACATACATACATACATACATACATACATACATACATACATACATACATACATACTTGCGTGGGTGCGCGCGAGTTTAAGAGTGAAGTCAGCCCAGCACATACGCACTACATAAACATTAGAACGTTGTTTTCGTTATTGCCTCAATACCATATGATATTACCGTGATGGTGACGCCACTCGGATACCATTCCGCCGTTGTCCACACGTAGTCTTTTTAGTGTACAAGATTCTTAGCCACGTTGACCATTACCTCAAGCCACCGTGCTTAAAAAGTAACTGTTGCATGAAAAAAGCTTTTAGAAAAGGTACTTGCTGAGCTCAAGGTACGGAATTTTCGTACTTAAAGTACCGTGTATCTGCGATGCTAGAACACTCTATTAACAGCGCAAGAAGACGGAACAGCGGACGTGGTAGAAGCTGTCCAATTTTCGGAGCGACAACGAGGACTCTGCTTGTCTTGTCTTCTTTCTTCCGGTCTTCCTTAATGAACTGAAATAAGTAGAAATGAACACTGTATGTGTGAGTAAAGTACCTCCTTTCTCTCCTTGCTCTATCTGCATTTTTATTTCTTTTAACTTAATGAAAACTCAATCGTCCACGTGACAGCCTGTGTTAATACACCGGAGATTTTCGACACGCCGTTCCAGTCTGTGCAGGCGAATGAGACAAGCACCTCTCTCCAAGCGATCACCACCGCCTTTTTTGGGCCACCTGCGGTCCCTACGGGGTAGGCTTTCCAGACGCAGCAATCCAGACGGCGAACGCTTTCTCCCGTCTCTGTCGGTGCTACCATCCAACGACTAGAAAGAAATTAGAAGACAAATCACCCTGAAGTTGTTCCCATGTGCCTTTTATCCCGAACCTGGCGCAGGGAACTCTGCCACTGCTTGTTCTTTGCTACATCCCTATCAGGAGGTGCCAGTTCAAGAATACATTTTGGTCATGCTTTGTCACTGCTTCAAGCCAAGCTTGCTGTAACTCGTGTTACTTTATCATTACTTATACTGCTTTGTTCGACTTCACTGTTCCTCATGTGCAAGTCTTCTTACAGCGCTATGGTGTACGGAGTTTCCTAGCTAACGTTAGCCAAGTGAGATAAGATTCCTGCAAGGTAAAGTAGGACGTGCACACCTTATGGCCGTCCTTATTCATCTCACTGAAAGGGTAAGAGAACTTGGCTGAAATATTGTAGTTGTGAATCGGCTATTTTTCCTCTCATAAGCTAAAGTTATTTAAATTTACTCATGATAACCGTAGAGAAAAACTTCCAATAGCCAAGCTTCAGAACCCTGCAGAAAACGTCCTTTTTATCATATTACGTGCCAAGGCTTTCAGTTGAAAACGCTAATGTTTTCCGCTCAAAAAGATTACTGTGAGAATAATCATAGTAATCTGATGATGCGTGTCTGCACACACTTCTAACCGTGCATCACGTTTAGCATAAATGTAATGTCTCAATTCTTTTTCAAAGTTGTAGAGGCAGGATGAATTTTCCGGAAAACGCAAAACACATGTTCTTTGGTAGCAGATCACAGTTTCTCTAAGCAGGTTCAATTTTTTCAGTTTCAATATAACAGCTGCTTTTATAACAAGCTTCGTTCATTCAAACTATATACAGCTCACTCTTCTCACACGCATCTTTATTTTCTTCCTCGAGGCTTTGCCGACGACTATTGTTCTAAAACCAACACCGGATGAGGGGCAGAATAGGTTGAGGAAAGAAAAAAACGCCATTTCTGCTACCCTAAATGGAAGCACGTCTCAGTGTACGTAGTGGAAATGGAAGAGGGAAATAAAGATGGAAAGTGGAGAGACGAAGATGAAAGTGGCTCGTGGAGGATGGCTTCGACAGTCCGTTGTCCGGTCCAATGTCCCCAAAGACGGGAACTACTGCCTCGAAGAGATGCGTGTGGTGGTGGGAAAAAAATAGGAAATCCCTTTGTGTAGCCTTGGGCAGGTGTACAACACGTGGGCGGTGGGTGGGGCGTTGTCAGCTGCTCCTGATGGCTGAAACTGTCCAAGTTACGCTCCTTGCCAAAGGCTAGGGAAGAAAAATTGCTGCATGCTCTGGCTTCCTGCAGCGATACGGCTAATAACTCCCACATGACTTCCCGGATTAGAGAAAATGGCTCCGACTTCCGAAGTGTACCTCATATGTCGCTACACCATTTCCGTTGTCTACGGTGTGGCCGTGACTCGAAGTAAACATCCACATCGCTTTTCCAGTGTCATGAAAATGGGGATTTGATTCCTCCAGCGGAATCTTTCAGACTTTCTGACGCGTATACCTAATCCTCCTATTCGAAAGGAAGATGGCCTGTCATCAACGTTTACGACGCAGGAATTGCGCTCTGCAAAACCACTCTCACCTTCCTTGTTTTCTTCTGTTTTTTTTTCTCTTGGCGTCTTCCCACTGATGTTATACGATGCCATGGAAGGTTTATACCCTTCAGTCACGAATTTCGATGCGATGTCAGAAGTGCATCGAATCCACGTGGCACGATTTCAAGTCACTCATTATTACATTTCAAGTAAAAAATAGAAGAAAAGCGTTGATTTCGGTGAGTTTAGATAAATAATAATGAATGTATAAATAAATATCTAACTATTTTGCCACCAGCAAGCTTCAGCACTAGCATAAAAAATCCGCTAATAAGTGCAAAATGCATGCACAATTTGTTTTTTGATTTTACTTGTTTGGAGCAAAGAAAAAAAATACTTTTCACGTTAATAACTGTCGATAAAAATAAGAAAGATAATTGAGTTCACTATTCGATTGCGAGCAACAGGTTTCGTGTCGGCATCTGGCTCGAGCAGATCTGAACCACAAGCACTGGCATGACATTTTCGTGAACTACGTCCAGATACTACAGACACATCTAGGAGACCTAAAATTGACAGAAAAACACGCGAAATCGGAGGTATTAGTGCAACTGCCAGGCGTATTCTTCAATAATTTTCAATGTTTGCTTGTTGTTATGGTATCAACGAATTTTGACTTGTGCGTACGTTGTTTATTTGCCTTGCTTCTCTGCCCTTCTAGCTTCATCACAATGCAGGATAAATGTTCTTTTCTAGCGAAAGCTGTTATGAGATCAGAACAAGGGTCACGCGCCGTACCGTAGTTTTCTGCCACCGCTGCCACCACCACCACTGGTGTTCTCAACCAGTATAAAAAGAAAAAAATAGAATTCCTAATTAAAAAAACAATAACACAATAAAATGCAAACGCAGGTTCGCTGCATGGCAGCCCAATTTTTCTACCACTGAGCAATGCCAGTGCTTGGAACTCGCTTCTAAACTGGCCTTAGGCAGACATTATGTCTGGAAAGGCGTCATGTAAATATGGGTAGCAAAGCGTTTTAAAGCATCAGAGTAACATCCAGACGTCACTGAATGCGAATTACGTAACGAGTGGGTCATCCGATGCTCCGACTCTTTAGAAAACGTGTTGTTGATCACCTATTAGCTGTGGTGCATACCCGCTTCAGGCGTAATTCTTCACCGTCGTCAGCCACTACATAACAAAATAGCAAAAAGTTCCTAAAAAGTAGGTAGCGGATACCACGCTTCTCCGAAAAATGATGAAGGATAGCATAGTGAGTGCTGGCATACTGCAAACAAATATGACTATTAATGGCGTAGTGCGGATCCAGCACTATGCTTATAGCTGTTACCCTAATAGTGTTTAGGAAAGGATCTGAAAGGCCTCTCTTTCTGCTTCCGCGGTGACTGTGCTGCGCGTTCCGCGCAGGCCCGGCGTTTTCTCCATCTCATCGTTTTTTTTTTCTTTTTTTAGATTGTGTGCTTTTCACTCTTTCTTTTTCAGCTATTTTTTCTGTTCATTTCTCTTTCTCATTCTTCACGCGCTGCTTTACTTTCCCTTTCCCCTCTCGCTCTCACATCTCTCTTCCTCACCCTCACTTCTCCTTCCTACCCCCTTGATATAAAACACAATACAAGGCTGTGCCGTAGTCTGCCAGCGTGCCTTATTAATCAATGCGCGAGACCGATCATGAAGACTCTATCCATGCGTAATGTCGGTGCTTCATGTACTGCATGTGGTTGTGGTGCTGGTTATGTAATTTGATTGCAAAGCACGATATGCTACATGTGTACTCCTCTGACACAGGCACCCTGTCGGGTTGATGACAAGTGTGATTCTACTATTAGGCATGCTTTTATAGCATTCTAATAATTATTACATTTTGATTTCTATGATCCCGCGATATTCAAGCGTTGCTCGACCCCAGCGTAGGACGCCAACGCAAGGTACGTACGATATTCGCATCATGGCGCCATAGCATACACATTGTTTCGACATCACCGACTTCCGAACTCTAACATGAGTGCTGATACTACGTGAGAGCTTAAGATACCATCTAAACGCCAGCGTAATATTCATTTTGGGGATTTTACATCCCAAAAGCAACATACGATTGAGCGAATTTGTAGTGAAGGTCTTCGAAATTTTCGACGTCCTGGAGTTGTTTATTTTGCACCTAAATGTAAACAAACAAGCCCCAAGGATCCACCGAAAACATGGCTGCCGCGATCGGTATTCGAACCCGTGATCTGCGAGTCAACAGCCAAGCGCCATAAACATATCAGACTACCGTGGTGGGTAATATTGAGGAAAGAAAAAACAGAATCACGAAATCCTGCTCTGTTTTCGTGACCTTTACTTGGATTTTTTTGCAAGGAAATGCCACGGAAGGCCACTTTTTGCCTTCTCCTACTAAATACAGCCGCTCGTGCAAGCCTGTTTTCTTCGAAAATTTTAACAAAGCCTTCATTGCCCTAATCTTCTATAACCTTTCATGATGTCATTTTAGTATGGTTGCTAGTGACATTGGTTTGTGGGCCACCTCGTGCTGTATAGCAATCTGGACAGAGTGACTGCGAAGCGTGTGTGTGTTGTCTCTACTGTTCTACTTTTAGGGGCGAAGCTCCTTAAGCGGCACCTGTTCGTCCCTGGTCGTCGTAGTCGTAGTGTGTCACAAGTGTTACATTTTAACCTGCAAGGTGGTGCCGGTCGGAGATTTCTCCTGTGCTTTGTTGAACAATAAAACGTTCGTGGCGTGCGCGTTACTAAAAGCCGAATGCTCCTGTCTCTCATTCCCCATTAGCAGCCATTAGCATGTTCCAGTAGGAAACGTTTGTAGAAGTAGAAATGTTAAAAGCCTATTTCTGCGGTCTCTCATTCCCAGTAGCAGCCATTGTTTACCTCCAAGGCAGTGCCTGGTGAGGTTTCACCCGTGCGTGATTAAACAGTAAAAATTTTTTGCTCAAAACACCATGATTGATGAAATAAACCAACGAAAGACGCCAGATGTTTTCTAAAAGCAAAACGAAAAGACGCCAGATGTTTCTAAAGTAAAACAAAAAGAAGACGCCAGCTGCTTAACGAAAGACGCCAGGTGTTTTCCAAAGCAATGGTTTTATAATCAAAACCATACCGATACAGGTTTGTAGTTGCCGATGCTCGTTGCCGTCGGTGCGTGCTCGTATGGTACATTGAGCACTATCTGACAGGAAAAGGTTGCTACGTTATACTCTCTGGGCGTAACCTCCTTAGTTTTAGAAAGGTTCAGCGAGCGTTGGGCCACAGTGCCATGAATACAGTGAACTAGTATATACCATGAACTTGAGGTGGTTAAAAGTGGGAAGTAGACCCGAAGCGCAAGCCGTAGGAAAGTGTGCGTGTGCCACCTCTCGTTTAGTCCTTGGAATGTCCGCTGGATGGTGGGGCTTCTATATGGGGAACATATGATAAAAAGATGCGAGATAGTGGTACTTGGAGTGTTGAATAGATGGACGAACGTACACACAGACAGATGCATGAATGGACGCATGAACGGACGCAGGGGAGGATGCATGGACGAGCGCAGGGACGGACCTTCGAACAGACGCACGCACGGACGGGCGGATGGACGCATGAATGGTCACACAGACGGACGCATGGACGGATGGAAGCAAGAACGATTGGACGGACGATTGCTTCGCCCCGCTCTCCATCATTCACTCCGTGGATATGCTGTCATTTTTTGAACTCTAAACTCTTCTCTCCCAGTGTAGGGTGACCCAGCGGTTATTCTAAACTGGGTAAGACCTAATTAAACACCGTCGGTATTTGCCGACAATGTTGGTGCATAGTACTTGGACGGTGTCATAGTTGTGACTTTGTTTTGCTTGTTTTGTCACCCGTTGTCATCAAACTCTTGTTTTCTTCCCTTCTTTAACATCCCCTTTCCCCTTCCCAAATACATGATAGCAAACCGAAGTCTATCTGCTTAACCTCGCTTTATTTCTTCTATCTTTTTTCTTTCTCTTTAAGACTTCTGTCTGCGCTCCAACGTGTTTCCGTTTCTCTTTTTATACTAAATAAAGTGAAAGTCTCGCAAAAAAACTGGCTACCAACAAATAGTTCAAGCTGTCACAAGTCGTCCCTTCTTAGGAGAAGGGAACCAAGAATTGCACAAACGAAAACCAGGTCAGGCTATAGCTAATGGCTCGTTCTGTACAAGTCGGCTGCGACAGGCATTTGGCGATGGCTTAGTGACTCTTAAGACTACAGCTGTCAATGCCAGATGCGCTCTCCTCGGGGTGTGCCTTCACACTTGATACACTTATCGAAACCCTGCCCATCGCATACAACTCCTTTTTTCAGTTCTAATCTCTCACCTCTTTATCCAATGCCTAGCTTCACATCAAGCGGTTTCCATCCCGTCGATTTTGTATTTGCCCCAGTTTTCCGCTCTGTGCTCTGTTAACACAGCACAGAGCAGAAAACTGTTTTTCTGACTGTTTACAGGTCTTTAATTACGTTGCTACCGCTATAGGAAACGATAGCTTATCGCGACTGTGTCACTTGGATGGATTTGTACAGCTTTTTGGTTTTGTGTTTTCTTCGCGGCTCTGAGATTACTCCCACATGAGGTTTTGACTAGTGCGTGTTTTCGCAACATGTTACATCCTTCAACGCGACCGAAGAAAGCAAGTAGATTTCTTTGCGAATCGTGCGGGTGGTATCACTTTATGGGCCACTGGTTTATTTTGGTCAAAGCGAACTAATAATTAAATAATGTTCCCTACAGCCGACCTCATAAACGCGAGAGAGAGAAACGAGAAAAGAGGAAGGCAGGGAGGTTAACCAGATGCTAGTATCCGGTATGCTACCCTACACTGGGGTTGGGTAATAGGGGGTTGAAAGAGAAAGGGAGAGTTAAAAAATAAATAAGAAAAAAATCATAAACGCAAACTTTCTCTCAATACTATAAGGACCAAACCACCCGAACTGATATGTATGGAACATACTTTCTGTGTTTCGCTCGACGAGTTTAGATACTAAAGTCCGGTAAAGGCGGTTTCCTTGAGTGAACAGTATCAGCAGCCTTACTCTATCAACTGGTGGGCCCTAAAAGTTGCTCAGTGGATATTTAGAGCTGCTTAGATTTATTTATCATTTGTCCTTCCCTGTATATTGAAACAGCGTCCTTCCTAAATGTTATCCTTCTCATGGCAAAGCTAGAACAAACACCAAACTCGAGTGTTTAGAATAAAAGCAGTGGGGCGTAAGAACTTCTGCTATTCATTATTATGTTATGCACGCTGGTCAATCTATTCCTTAAGCCTGTCTATGCTGCAGTAGAGTGGAGTTCTGCAGAATAGTTTCACTTAAGGTTCGAAGCGAAAAATTGGGCAGGTTGCCAGAATATGATTCCTGTAACGTGAACAAAACTTGCGTTTCATTGACTTTAGGTTGGCTTGTGGGGTTTTAGTGGTATAATCATAGAATGGTGTGGCTTGTCCCTGCAGTGGACTCCGTAATACTATAAACCGTGTGGGTTTCTTTAACGTGAGCCTTAATCTAAGGATATGGTTGTTATGGCATATTTTCCCGTTCGCGTTGCAGCCACCACGGCTGAAACTTCAACCTGCGGACCTTATAAGCACGACATATTAGTATCCCTAAGCTACCACGTCGGATCATGGCGACTGAGACAAGGACCTGGTTTAGAACTGTACCTCTGACGTTTCTATAGTTACGTTATTGCCACATAACTTTATTATATTTTTTTGTTTTTTACTATACAAAAGTCTATATAATGTAGCATGAACATTCACTCTGACGTCAAAGAAGTGAGGGTCTAGTCGACACGCTTTGTTTTTTTTCATGTTTCCAAGCCTTACACGCTTTCACATCTAGCCCCCACCTTCTTCCTCCAGTTTCCTTTATCCTTCCGATGGAGAACAGCAAACACACTGTTCAGAGTGCAACCACAGAAAACGGGCAAGTGAAGTTTCAAAGAGAGGTGGGCGGATATGGACACTGTATTCCGCTGAAACAGTCCTCCGAATGGAAAGTATTTTCTGACTCGTTTCTATTTACGACGTTAGACTCGTTTGACAATTCATTTAGCTGACACAGTGAAGTGCAACACATGGGTTGTGTCGATGATATATTAAAGCAAACTGCCCGCCAATTCGGAGGTTGTGTGGAGTGCATGAAAATGAGCGGTGAGCTCCGCATGCATGCATATATGTTGGATCTTTGTAGATTGCGCTACGTATAGTATGTCAGTGGCTTATACAGGATAACTCGGGTGTTACACATGTGGTTTTTTATCCCAGTGTAGATACATGAACAGTTCATTTAATTTGCTTGAACTATTTACGAAGAAAAGAACATCGAAAATAAAGTAAATGATAACCTCACGCACTGATGTAAGGTTTTATTGGCTGTTTAAGAAGCA
Source organism: Rhipicephalus annulatus (assembly GCA_013436015.1). Taxonomy (NCBI): domain Eukaryota; kingdom Metazoa; phylum Arthropoda; class Arachnida; order Ixodida; family Ixodidae; genus Rhipicephalus; species Rhipicephalus annulatus. Next base: position 902,839 of record WOVY01010331.1, read on the forward strand.
ATAATCGCAATGCTTCGTTGGTTGATATTGTGGATAGCGTGCTATTTTTTAAAATACGTCTGATTAGATGACATAATGGCTAAGTGAGCAAGTGAGGGGAACACATAAGATGCACTAAATGTTAAACCAAATACTTATATCTGTTTATATGTGAAGTTTAACATTCCAAACTAACCATATGATTGTGAGAGACGCCTTAGTAAATGGCTCCAAAATTTTTACCACCTGGTGTTCGTTAACGTGCACCCAAATTTGTGCACACGGGCCTAGAGCATTTCCGCCTCCCCCGAAAATGCAGCCACCACAGTCGGTATTCGATTCCGCGACCTGTGGGTCAGCAGCCGAGTACCTTATTCATGAGACCACTCCGGCGGGGTTCACATCGTATACTGTCTCCAGTACTTCCTCTCTCAAGATCTTATCTGGACAAAGAAACTTGTGGCTAGGAAGCTGCTGTCTGGGCTGGCCCTTGATCCTCTAGTCAGCTGTTCTTGGAATTGAACCCTACTGTCGCCTTGTGTTGACGAAAATATAGGTAGTACCTGCCACTTTGTATGAACTTGTATAGGCTTGTATAGGCGTGCAGAACGTCAGTAACCTGCCGCTATCACTGGTTACATAGCCAGAAATACTGCAAAGCACCGCTTGTAGGATGACACTCCAAATGCCCTTCATCTCACACTATCAGCTGCTGACCCGCAGGTCATGGTATCAAATCCCGGCTGTGGCGGCTGCATTTCTGATGGAGGCGGAAATGTTGTAGGCCCGATTACTCAGATTTGGGTGCACGTAAAGAACCCCAGGTGGGTGGTCCGAGTTTTCGGAGCCCTTCATTACGGCGTCTCTCATAATAAAATGGTGGTTTTGGGATGTTAAACCACACAAATCAATGAATAATCTCATATTTAGTGCAGAGCAAATAATACGTCTTCAAGTAAGTAATTGTCATGATGACCAATACAAAAAAGGCATTTAAGTTTCATAGACACATTTACAGTATTCACTATAGTTCTCACGTCTCACAACCTACCGCGTGTGATGGTTTTTCGCCAATTAGCGTTTGTTATTCGGCCTAACACTGTCTGCTGTACGTTCATGTGCACTGCTATTGTTGAAGACACTGGTTTAATTTTTAATCAAATGTAAATAAGAAAAAGCTGGTACCAATGAACGACACCGACTACTTTTTAGGGGCGAAGCTCCTCAAAGCGGCACCCATTCGTCCCTTGTCGTAGTGCATAACATGTCTAACGTTTTGACCCGCAAGGTGGTGCTGGTGGGAGATTATCCTGTGCATTGTTGAACAATAAAAAATTCGCAGCGTGCGCGTTAACTAAACGCCGAATCCTCCTGTCTCTCATTCCCAATTAGCAGTCATTGGCATGTACATTGAGCACTATCTAACAGGAAAAGGTTGCTACGTTATACTCGCTGGGCGTAACCTCCTTGGTTTTAGAAAGGTTTAACGAGCCATGAGCCGCAGTGCCATGAATACAGTGAACTAGTATATACCATGAACTCGAGGTGGTTAATGGTGAAAGGTAGACCCGAAGCGCGAGCCGTAAGAAAGTGTGCGTATGTCACTTTTCGTTTAGTCCTTAGAATGTCCGCTGGATGACGGTGCTTCTATATGCGGAATATATGATGAAAAGATGCGAGATGCTGGTAGTTGGATGATTGACTAGATGGACGAACGGACACCCGGAAAGAGGCATGGACGGACGCATGGACGGGTGCAGGGGCGGAATCATGGATAAACACAGGGACGGACGCATGGATGGACGTTTGGGCGCATGCACGGACGGGTGGATTGACGCATGGATGGTCACGCAGACGGACGCATAATTATGAAAAGATGCGAGATGGTGTTACTTAGAATGTTGACTAGAAGGACGAACGGACACACAGACAAAGGCAGGAACGGACGCACGGATGGTGGCACGGATGGCTGCACGGATGGATGGACGCATGGACGGACGATGGGTCGGATGCATGAATGAAAGCAGGGACGGACGCAAGAATGGGCGTGTGGACACATGAACAGATGCACGCACGGATGGGCGGATGGACGCATGGATGGTTACACAGACAGACGTATGAACGAACGGAAGCAAGAACGAATGGACGGATGGATGCTTCGCACCACTCTCCATCATTCAGCCCATGAATTTGCTGATATTTTTTTTCTCCTACTTCATATTTGCCTTTGTTTCATTTGTTTCATGACGTGCATCGACATTTATTACTACTCCCTTCTCTGTTACATGGCTTTACGATATTTACTTAGACGAAATCCTTAGAAGTCTCATCAAAGGGAAAACATACAGGCCTTCGGTGTCGGCATGTCCCATCGGCTGTGTCGACGCAGTGATACAAAAAGTCATCGTCATGTGATGACGTTGCCATTTCACGTCATCATGACCCTAAAAATCGGCGAAATTTGTGGCATTGGTATGATGTGATCGTGCATGACGTAACAGTTACGTAAAATAGCATCGTCACGTGATGACGACACCACATGACATCGTAGCTTGGTCAGAATAGGAAGCGAAAATTCGAACAAGACGTAGAAAACTTTCGGTGGGTGGTGCAGAAAAAGCAATAGAGTCGACTGAAAAAAGAAAAAAATTATTGATATTGATTGATATGTGGGGTTTAACGTCCCAGAACCACTATATGATTATGAGAGACCCCGTAGTGGAGGGCTCCGGAAATTTCGACTACCTGGGGTTCTTTAACGGGCGCCCAAATCTGAGTACGTGGGCCTACAGCATTTTTGCCTCCATCGAAAATGCAGCTGCAGCAGCCGGCATTCGATACCGCGACCTGCGGGTCAGCAGCCGAGTACCTTACCCACTAAACCACCGCGGCGGGGAAAAAAATAAAATAAAGCAGATTTCACCTTCAAGCTGTCTTGAAAGAGTGCACAAGGCATAGAGTTTCGTAAATTTACCTGGAGCGGACTATGGCGTTGCGATCATTCAGTGAGAATGGGAATTATGGGTAGTAGACGGATTTGCCTAGTCTTCGTACTTTCGGGCTTCGAATCGCACTTGTGGCTTTGTTTATTGCTCTGTTTAGGTTTTCTTATGAATGAAAAGACAAACTTTTTTAACTACGTCCCCCGATTTGAAATGGTAAGCTATTGGTAAGCCAAAGGTTATAGTAGTGAAGTGTTATTGCCTAACGCTTGCTAATTTTTGTTTTGGGATGAAGCAGCTCAAAGCCACGCGAAATCAACTGGAGCCAAAAATACGAAAGTAAGACAAATCTGTGTACTACCCATAATTCCCACGGTCGATGTAGTGCCGTGCGTAGCAGCTCCCATGAACACTAGCGCCAAAGTTCTCTCTAGTGTATATATAAGAAACTCTATGGCACAAGGAACCCAATGGATTTTTACACCCGTCCAATAATATTACCTTATGAAAAGGCATCAAGATGTTCAATAAATGATCAATGAGGATGTGACATTGCGCGAATGCATCTTCGGTTGCCATTGTGATGGTGTGAGCCAATGTCCCAATTGAGTGCTTTGCGCAGCCCACAACCGGACATTCGCCTTCGTAGCTTTCATAGGCTGAACCATTTCAGGCCTCTTCGTATACAATTCGACTTCCATAGAAGTTACTCGTTGTTTTCTAGGCATTGAAGAGTGAAGACTTGATGATGAAACACATTGATGAAAACCATGGTTGAACAGGAAAGACGTCTTTATTCGTCGATGTCTTACACCGTCGTTTGTTCGCTCTCCAATCGATAAACAACTTTCACCAACTAGCCCACCAGTTCACGCTCCTACTCGCGCTTTGTTCACGTAGCAAAATTAAGTGTCGAACGGCAATTGGTGCCGCCTGCACTGTGTCCGTTTCGTTTCTGTCTTTCGTTCTTTTTATTTCGCTTTCTTCAGGCTTTGCTTCGCTCTCTCTGTTCCTCCTTTTCTCCCCCTCACTTATTTATCCCACCTTCTTGCTACACTCACTACACTAAGCTATGCTATCTATTGTCAGCTTACGTGGACAGCTGATTGGTTCAGACGCTCATCTTTGGATCTTCAATACGAAGGTTTGAATGTCACCGAGCGAAGAAAATATCCGCTCTAGAGTTACTTTCTCTTTATCTTTTTTCCCTCTCATATTGCAATGTTTTTTTCTCGCTTTATCTCACTATGCCTATGCACTCGTCTCGCCAATCAGTGTTGCAGCATGCCGCTCAAGAGAAGTCGATTCCCATGTTTTGGGAGGGAAGAAGACAATAAAGGCGACGATGACGAAAAAAGGGGCGAAAAAAATGAGGGCGTGTTCATGATGATGATCACTTCTTCTGTTCGCACACCATGAACTAACGGCTGCCCTTACGTTGATCTGAAGCTATAAGATCACGTATTTCATCAATGAAGCCCATTTTACGACCAATAGCATGATTACGCGTATGTGCTGTTTGCTGTATTGTTGGCTACAGTAACATAGTTATAAACAATGTTTGCAATGTGTTGCTGATTACTGCTGATAACATTTGTGCTGCCTGACCTGTTTAAACTTCATTTAAGCACTCTGAATTATATAAATGAAATACATTCTACGCACGACTACCATGCGAAAACGTACTAGGTTTTCCAAATGCTCAGCGTGTTTGTCAGTTGCCGTTTGCTCGGGTTCTTTCGTCGTGATAGCCTCCGGTTCGAAAGCTGTTATAGAGTGTACACTTCGAGAGTCGACTACCATTGTCCAATAAATTCCTAGTACGAGAAACCCCTACACTGTAAAAAGCTGATCAACAAGGTCTAGCACACTTGAATATTGCACCGGAGGGGTGCTGGTGAAATCGCCGTTTTCACATATCAACCAAAACGTCAGTAATATTTGATTGCGTAACACCCAATTACTCACTGACTAAATCACAATGGTGTTTATCTTGTATACAGTAGTATCAATGCATAATATTAAACCTAATATTGAGCATTCGCAAACTTACATGGAATGCTATAGAAGCATAAAATCATGATAGTTACGTCATGAGCTGTTCTTATTCCTACCGCCCTGCTCACTTCTTTGAACAGATATGTTCCCATCAGACACACATATGTATGTTAAAAAAACCCCTCTATCCCAGCTGGTAACGCCCCACTTTATCTAAAATAATGCATGATAAATATAGCCGTCTCCGAGCAAAGTGCTTAGCACAACATTGGTTTGAACCGTACCCGGAATCTACCTAATTTTTTTTAGATGCGGAAGCATCTTATACTCGCGCCTTGTAGTGCGCCGTCCGCACCGCTTCTCGAACATTCGACAGCTGACGCGCGCGCATGCGCCGTCGCGCCGTTGCCCACCATCTGTGCCGCGCGCGCTTCTCCTTCGAGAACATTCGACAGCTGACAGCGCATGCGCCGTCGCGCCGTCGCCATCTGTGCCGCGCGCGCGCTTCTCCTTCGAGAACATTCGACAGCTGACAGCGCATGCGCCGTCGCGCTGTATATATACTCAAGGTCGGCGCTCGCTCGCTCAGTTGCCGCTCGTCGGTTGGTTTGTACGGCGCGTCGACGTCCAAGGTCGCGGTGAAATGAATTCCAACGAATCCACAAACACAATGATCGACGTCCCTTCGACCAGCGCCGCCCTTTCGCATGCGTGTGTACGTGTTCACTCATTTAACACCCCCTCCTACAACCACGTTAACCAATTTAGCCATCGACCCAAGTAAGTCGCAATTTAACACCCCATTTCACAACCACGTTAACCAATTTAGCCATCGACCCAAATAAGTCGCACTTTAACACCCCGTTAACTAATTATATGCTCCGCATCCTCCTCAGTGTTTCCCCGAGGGAAGCTGCGGGCAATTTTTTTCTCCTATAGCTCCATCATCATCTAAAAACGCAGTGCCGTATATATAAAAAAAAGATTGACTCACAAAATAAGAACGAAGAGATTGAGATATACCCGAAAAAATTTAGCACTGTTTTGAAAAGCTTTCTCCTAATATTACTATCTATTCCCCTTCGCCTTACTTTCCAAGCCCCTCTCGTGCTCTGAAAAAACTTTTGTATAGCTTCTCAACTTATATCCTTGTTGTCTGAGCAGCATTTCTCTCCCTGGCCAAGTGTTTACGCTTGCGACTCTTGGAAATATTAAACCTCAAGCTGGGGTTTTCCCGCGGGCCAAAGCAATCAGGCAGTTGCGCACTCTTAACATGTCAGCGCATTTCTCACTGTTTTTTCTCATGCCTCTTCACTTTTTAGTTCTCTGTTTCTATTTGGCTGACTTCGATGACCAGGGGTTTCACACACTTCGTCAATTTGTTCTCTTCTCTTACGCTCACTTCATGGCTGAAGTTGTTGGCGTAGAACTTAACTCCCGCATCGCGTCTGAAGCCTGGTTCAAACACAACGCGTCGTTACTCGAGTGCTAGGCGTACTTTTTAAATGGAGAGTCCATCTTTACGTAGGTTAGCAGCACCATCGCGTTCCAGGCCAAATTACACAGGAATCACTCAGTGCAAGAAGCCACCGTATATATGAGTTTTCTGTCTGTCTATGTATACGTTATGTGTAGACACACCCCTGTCTTAAGATGTTTTTGCAAGAGCATACAGTGTTCACATCGATATTTTTTTGGAGCAGAGGTTCTGCAGTAGTTGAAGGCGTAGTAGCTTGTATTTTTTTGCTGCTGCTGTACACAGGTGCAGTGGTGTAGCCAGGTGTGGCACGTGAAGCCCGCATCCCCCCACTCAAAATATTTGTTTTATGGCACACAGAGCAAGACAATTCCCATTTAAAAAAATGCCCCCCCCCCCCGCACCTCAAAAACAAATCTGCGGACATCCCTGCGCGGGAACAATGTTTTTATTTCTCATTATTAGACAGCGGTAATCTTGTCATCAGCTATTCTTCATCATTGACGAACAGAAAATATAGGCAATAATGACAAGTTTCTTTTTTCACCTTTTAATATGATATAAACTATCAATTCTCGTTTGCTGGTACGCTCTGCTCACTGCATGCCTTTTAAATTACGCCTGCCCTTTTAAATGCGAAGCATTTCATAGCGAACTTCGGCGACTTTGAGAGTATCTATCTATCTATCTATCTATCTATCTGTCTATCTATCTATCTATCTATCTATCTATCTATCTATCTATCTATCTATCTATCTATCTATCTATCTATCTATCTATCTATCTCTCTGTCTGTCTGTCTGTCTGTCTCTCTGTCTGTCTGTCTATCTATCTATCTATCTATCTATCTATCTATCTATCTATCTATCTATCTATCTATCTATCTATCTATCTATCTATCTATCTATCTATCTATCTATCTATCTATCTATCTGTCTGTCTGTCTGTCTGTCTGTCTGTCTGTCTGTCTGTCTGTCTGTCTGTCTGTTCATCTATCTATCTATCTATCTATCTATCTATCTATCTATCTATCTATCTATCTATCTATCTATCTATCTATCTATCTATCTATCTATCTATCTATCTGTCTGTCTGTCTGTCTGTCTGTCTGTCTGTCTGTGCATCCGTCCATCCGTCCATGTTTCTTTCTGTCTGTCTGTGCATCCGTCCATCCGTCCATGTTTCTTTCTGTCTGTCCATCCGCACGTGCGTGCATCCATCCGTCCCTCTGACCGTATGTCCGTCCGTCTGTGCATACGTCTATGCGTCCGATAACGCTCGAGAATGCAGATGGCGCGTGAGTAACACCGACGAGACGGGAGCCAAGGAATCGAGCAGAAGTGTCTTCAACGCGCCCGCCGTTCTGATTTTCCTTGCCCCACCAACGGTTCGCCACGCAGGGCGTCTCTCTAGGAAACTCAGGGAGGCACGCCTTCCTCGCGCACCCAAGAACAACTTACGCAGCAGCCATGCGGAGAGTAGCGGTTCGACGCCACCTAGAATATTCTTACTCAACTGCTGTTTGTATGTACTTCTATCAGACAGCACCGTCTATTATACTATTCGAGAGATACCACCTTCCTTTTTTTCTCGTCTCTCCTTCTCTCAGTTACGCCACACGGACAAGGTTAGACTAAGAGGAGCTTCGCCCCTAAAACTTGTGCGACATTCATGGGCTACGCGATACTACGAGCAATCTATCAGTCCGAGGGAAGCAGCCACGCCAGTGCACTAGTGTGTCTGTCATTTGAAGGGAACCTAAGCTGCTCTGGGCACATTACGTCAGTTAGCGGCAAACTGATTCGCTGGCGTTCAGTACGCAAACCTAGAGAATGACGCTCAAATTCATATGACATTTCATTCGACAATTCGTTCCACATTTTATACGACTCATCATTTAAACTTGTCGGCGCAAGCACACGGGACACAGGAAGAGCAGGACAAAAATTAGTGCTTATTGTTTTCTCACCTTTTCTGTGTCCCGTTTGTTTGCGCTGTCGAAACACGTAGTAAAACTTTACCATCTAGCCCACCAACACGACTTACTTCGCTATTTGATACAACAGATGAGCGTCTGCCGCACCATCTAAGTCAGCACGATGCAAGACAGCACTTCCTTCGTGATAGAACTACGAGGTTAGAAATCCGATTTGATTGAATACGTACACACTGCGTGTGTTGTTCGATTTGGCGATAGTTATAGCACGAGAACATAACGACGAGAAAGGAAAAAGGAGACAAAACGGAACAAATAGCTGCCACCTCCCTTATTCGTCGTTGTGTTTTCGCGCTATACCAATCGTAATTTGATACGAACTAGCCGAAACCGCCACACTTTGGTTTCGGTCTATTACGTTTTGTCTTCACGCATAAGCAGATCCTACACCGATAGTTGCAATTGACGTGTACGTGGTATGACATGCATGCTTTCGTTATAAATCTGAGTTGTTAGTTGCATTTGTCGCGCATAGTTTTTATTTTTTAACGCCATAGCGTTAAATGCCCCTTTTGCAGAAATTCCGGCGTCGTTGTCGTTGGTTTTGAGCGAAGACTTACTATCTTTGCGTGACCGAAATGTTGAGAAAGATGCAAATAACTGCGTGGAAGCGGGTGTTCTACCACAAAGCCACACCTCTGCTTGTGAAAACAGTGAAAATATATTCCTCTTCTTGGAGAGTAACTTTCATGCTTTACAAACACTTGGGTCTTGTACACAACATGCCCATGCGCGGTGGTCTAGTGGCTGAGGTACTCGGCTGCTGACGCGCGGGTCGCGGGATGAAATCCTGGCTGCGGCGGCTGAATTTCCGATGGAGGCAGAAATGTTGTAGGCTCGTGTGCTCAGATTCGGGTCACGTTGAAGTGCCTCAGGTGGTCAAAGTTTCCGAAGCCCACAACTGTGGCGTCTCTCATAATCCTATGGTGGTTTTGGGACGGTCACCTGATATATCAATCATTGTATACAACAAAAAATATTGCAATAAGAATGCATGGTACAAGCTGCATTGCCATGGGGCGTCAGAACATGAGAATATTATAATGGCTTTATAGTGTAAAGTCACTCACCTACTATATACAAAAAGCACAACCGTTACTGCACCCTCAAGGTGCCGTATTGGGTGCATAGCAAGTTGAAAAATATTTCCTATTCTGAGTGTTCGAAGTACACAAGGAACAGAGTATCGATATCGCGTTCCACACCTAAAGGCGAAGCTTAAGGGTCTCTCCCTTTTTAGATGCGGAAGCATCTTATACTCGCGCCTTGTAGTGCGCCGTCCGCGCCGTCCGCACCGCTTCTCGAACATTCGACAGCTGACGCGCGCGCATGCGCTGTCGCGCCGTCGCCCACCATCTGTGCCGCGCGCGCTTCTCCTTCGAGAACATTCGACAGCTGACAGCGCATGCGCCGTCGCGCCGTCGCCATCTGTGCCGCGCGCGCGCTTCTCCTTCGAGAACATTCGACAGCTGACAGCGCATGCGCCGTCGCGCTGTATATATACTCAAGGTCAGCGCTCGCTCGCTCAGTTGCCGCTCGTCCGTTGGTTTGTACGGCGCGTCGACGTCCGAAGTCGCCGTGAAATGAATGCCAACGAATCCACAAACACAATGATCGACGTCCCTTCGACCAGCGCCGCCCTTTCGCATACGTGTGTACGTGTTCACTCATTTAACACCCCCTCCTACAACCACGTTAACCAATTTAGCCATCGACCCAAGTAAGTCGCAATTTAACACCCCATTTCACAACCACGTTAACCAATTTAGCCATCGACCCAAGTAAGTCGCACTTTAACACCCCGTTAACCAATTATATGCTCCGCATCCTCCTCAGTGTTCCCCCGAGGGAAGCTGCGGGCAATTTTTTTTTTTGGTTCTGCTTCTATTTGCTTCACAATGCTCGATGTGTGAAACGCAATACTCGGAGAGCGTGGATGCTGCCTCCAAACAAGCATGGGGGAGCGAGATTGTAACGCGCAGTAACAGCATCCAACAGCCTGTGGTTAACGCAGCCTCCGGCAGAGCACTGCAATGGTTCGAAAGAGCTGCCACCTCCAACCATTTGGTGCAACACAGAACGAGAAATCGATGTTTTCAGGCCATTATAATCAGTGCTCCGTCACGGCCACCAAGAGCCGGAGACTCAATCACTTTCCAATGCATGCAGTGACGAACGTCCTCCCCTTCACGATCAGGAGCCACGCGTCCAGATTATTCTTTCTCAATCGCCCAGCCCTGAATAGGGATATGGAGATCGCTCTTTTGGCATATAATTCCAGAATTTACATGAAGGCGGCTTCAAAGATGTTTAATTTTTACATAGACTAAACCTCCCTGGGCAACCTTCACTGCTTGCTATATATGGGCTGTGTGTCATGGTGGTTCGGTTGGCAGGTGATGCCTGAGAACATGTTGCCCATAGTGCACAGGGTTATCGCACGCTTTAGTGGTTACCTGAATTTTCACTGTGTGTAAAATTAACGTCATGAAATGAATTTTTTCTGCCAGCAAAGAAAAAAAAGGGCCTAAAACAAGCGTACTTTATTGAGTAGGGCAGACATCTCATTCATGCGGCTTGCTAAGCTTTAGACTGCAGCCCTTGGAGGCCAGGAAAAAAAAAGACGTCTACGTTCATTATACATTTTTAAATGCGAAGCATTTCTTAGCAAACTTCGATGACTTTGAGCGTATCTATCTATCTATCTATCTATCTATCTATCTATCTATCTATCTATCTATCTATCTATCTATCTATCTATCTATCTATACGCTTACGACTTTTAGCTCTGCTAACCATTTGAATAATGGCATCGATACCAAACTTGGTATGACATAACATGACAGTATAAAGAAGATATTTGACTAGTAATACCAAGAAAATCATGATATCTATGTCATGAATGTCATGATTTACATTTCATAGTCCTGCAGCTCTTGCGGTAGTTTTGTTTACATGGCATGTTGCAAAACTTGTATGGCATGACATGACTGCATGGCGAACACAAGTGACAGACCCTAACATAAAAACCATGACATGCGTGTCACGTAACAACATGACTACATGCCATGTTCATGATGCGCTTGCTGCCGTTTCGCTGGCTTCACATATATCAAACTTGGTATTACAGTCCCTGAATGCATGACGAAGGTATATGACTGGAGAAAACATGATAATGATGACGTGCGTGTCATGTAGCAGCATGACTACACGCCACAATCATGAGGCGCTCGCGGCCGTTTCGCTAGCTTCACATATGTCATATTTGGTATTACGAGACGTGAATGGATGACGAAGATATGATACTGCTGCAAACATGATAAACATGAGATGCGTGTCATGTAATACCATGTCCACATGTACCCTCATGATGCGTTAGCGGCCGTTTGGCTAGCTTCACATGTACCAAACTCGGTATTTCGTGACGCGAATGGGCGACTTAGGTAATTGACACATCCAAACATAATAATCATGACATGCGTGTCATGTAACAACATGACTGCATGCCACACTGATGATGCGCTCGCGGCCGTTTCGCTAGCTTTGCATATGCCGAATTTGGTATTACAGGACGCCAATGGATGACAAAGGTATGTGACTGGTGCAAACGTAATAAACATGAGATGCTTGTCATGCAACAACATGACTACATGCTACGCTCATAAAGCGCTTGAGGCCGTTTCACTAGCTCCACATGGAGCAAACTCGGTATTACGCTACGCGAACGGACGACATAGGTAAATGACAAATCCAAACATTATAACGACGACATGATTACATGCTGCACTCATGAAGCGCTCGCGGCCGTTTCGCTAGTTTCACATATGCCAAATTTGGTATTGCATTATGCCAATAGATTAGAAAGGTATGTGACTGGTGCAAACGTGATAAACATGAGATGCGTGAAATGTAACAACATGACTGCATGCCACACTCCTGAAGCGCTTACGGCCATTTCACTAGTTTCACATATGCCAAATTTGGTATTACGTGACATCAATGAATGACGAAGGTATGTGACTGGTGCAAACATGACAATCATGAGATGCATGTCATGTGTGAAGATGACTACATGCCACAGTCAAGGCGCCAGTACATTTCGACGTGACGCGGTGCCCATGTTCGCCGGCGTTCAATTCGTCGTGTCACGCCGGAGTTGCCACGCCAGGTGCCGGCCCTGCCATATACTTGCAAGCGCACGCCGCGCTACATTGTTTCGACGCATGCGCGTTTCAGCACGTCCGGCGCCCATCCATCACGAAAAAAGGGAGGCGCAGTGTTTTCTGGGTAACGCATCTGCGCGAAATTAAGCGTGTCACATTTCGCGCCTGTTGCCATCGGGCCGTGCCGACGGACGCTGGTCGCGCCTGGCGTCAGCCTAGACATTGCTTCCGTTTTGCTAACGTAGCGTCGCTGTGCCCAGCGTGCACGTGCGTCATCGCTACATTGGAGTATAATGGGCCCTTCATGATGCGCTCGCGGCCGTTTTGCTAGCTCCACATATACCAAATTCGGAGTTACGTGACATCAATCGATGACTAAATCTATGAGTGGTGCAAACATGATAATCCTCACACGCGTGCCATGTAAGAACATGACAACACACCACGTTCATAACGTGCTCGTGGCCGTTTTTCTAGCTCCACGTATACTAAATTTTGTATCACGTGACGTGAATAGATGACGGAGGTAAACGACACATTTAAACATGATAATCAAAGCTCGGATGTCATTTACGGCATCATTTACCTCCACCTCGTAACGTTGTGCTGATTTTAAAGTTACATATCAACATTTCTCATTCATGCTTCGCATATTATCGATTCCCACTGTACGTGGGATCTGCCAATTCTTTTTTATAAATAGGTGTCTGATTGTTAAAAAGATTGTCCCACTATTAGTAACACGACAAACTTTACTATGGGGGAGATTTGTGTTCAGAGAAAGCCTCAGTGATCGATCTACCTATTTTGTACAGTTCCGATGACTATACTAATAACCTTACCATAGCCTGCCCAATAAAGAAGCACTGGAAACATAGAAATCAGCTGTCTGTTTGATCCTTTAGCTAAAGACTGCAAAAAATGTAAGAGCGTGAGTTTCAAGATAACACGGATCCTATATTCACACGTTGTTATCCGATTTGAGTTGACCTTGGCAATGTATGTGACAAATGAAAGCAATAGGCTATGTTTTGTTGAAGTTAGCGCTCGTAATTTAGGCATGACTTTGCGTTCACTAAAACATTTGGAATTTGTACGCACAGTGCAGGAATCTCAAAAACGCAGCCCGTGGGCCAAATGCGGCCTGGGAAGCTTTCGTTAGCTGCCCTGAGCAGTCAGAAAAAAAAAGTTTAGACTATTACTAATCTTTTTGAAATTACTCAAATAATTGCGTTCACGGCCGACGATGACGTTACTGTCATCAAGCAATAACTTTCGTGATGCACTCCGTATGGTCCCCATTTCTTGAATTGAAACATAAACGTGAAACAATATTAAAAAAAATTGGCACATCCCACGTACAGTTGGAATCAATGACATGCGAAGCACGAATGAGGAAGGTTGATATGTCACTTTAAAATCAGCAAGACGTTTCGAGGTGGAGGTAAATTATACCGTACATGACTTTCATGTCATGATTATTTTGCTTAGACGATTCATTTATCTGCATCATCTATTTACGTCAACTGATACCAAATCTCGTATATGTGGAGCTAGCGAAATGGCCGCGAGCGTGCTATGAGTGTAGCATGTAGTGAAGTGTTACATGGCACGCATTCCACGAGTTTCATGTTTGGACGTGTCATTTGCCTTCTTCGTCTATTGACGTCACGTAATGTTACCTATGGTATATGTTGAGCTAGCAAAACAGCAGCGAGCGTGCTATGAGGGTAGCATGTGGTCATGCTTTACATGACACGGATATCATGATTATCATGTTTGGACGTATCATATACTTTCGTCGTCTATTCGCGTCACGTGATACCAAATTTGGTATACGTGGACCCAGCGAAACGACCGCAAGCGTATAATAAAGAGCCCAATATACTCCGACGCAACGTTGACGCGCACGCACGCTGGGCGCAGTGACGTTACGTTAGAAAAACGCGAGTACTACCTGGAGTGTAACGCCAGGCATGACCGGCGCGGCCCGGCGGCAACCGGCGCGAAACGCGACATGCTGTTTTTCGCGCCGATGACGTTACCCAGACAGCACTGCGTCTGCGTCTCTTCGTGAGGGAGGGACGCCGGGCGCACTCAAACGCGCATGCGTCAAAGCAAGGCAGTGTGGCTCGCGCCTGCGCGTATATGGGAGGCAGGGAAATCGGCGCCAGAGAAATCACCGGCGTGACGCGACGAAATGCGCGCCGGGCATGGCACCGGGTCACGTCGAAGTGTATTGCCGCCTTGAGTGTGGCATTGAGTCATGTTCTTACATGACATGCATCTCATGATTACCATGTTTGCACCCATCACATACCTTCGTCATCCATTCACGTGACGGAGTACAAATTTTGGCATGTGTGAAGCTACCGAAATGGCCGCGAGCGCATCCTGTCTGTGGCATGCCGTCATATTGTTACATGACACGCATGTCATGATAATCAAGTTTGGATGTGTGATTTACCTATGTCGTCAGTTCGTGTCATGTAATAGCGAATTCGGTACATGTAAACCTAGCTAAATGGCCGTGATCAGATCATGAGCGTGGCATGTAGTCATCTTGTTACATGACACGCATCTCATGATTAACTGGTTTGCAACAGTCACACACCTTCGTCCTCCATTCACGTCGCGTAATACTAAATTTAGTGTATGTGAAGCTAGCGAAACAGCTGCGAGCGCATCATGAGCGTGCATGTAGTCATGTTTGTACATGACACGCGTGTCATGATTATCATGTTTCATGAATTACATACCTTCGTCATCCATTTACGTCCCATAATATCAAATTTCTTATATGCAAAGCCAGCGAAGGCACCGCGAGTGCATCCTGAGTGTGGCATGTAGCCATGTTGTTACATGACACGCATGTCATGATTTTCATGTTAGGGTCTCTCGCTTGTGTTGACCATGCAGTCATGTCATACCATACCAGTTTTGCAACATGTCATGTGAACGAAACCACTGCAAGAGCGGCAATACTATGAAATGTAAATCATGACATTCCTGACATACATATCATGATTTTCATGTTATGCCTAGTCACTTATGCTCCTCATACAGTCATATTATGCCATACCAAATTTGGTAGCGATACATTTATCGAAACGGTCAGGTAAGATAAAAGTAGTAGGCGGCTAGATAGATAGATAGGTAAATATGTACGCTCAAATTCACCGAAGTTCGCTAAGAAACGCTTCGCATTTAAAAAGTTATTTTAAAATTGGCGACTATATTTCAGTAATTTTATAGATTGGCGGTGTAGATGTGCTGTTGAATTTGCTGTTGAATTCCTGACGCCAGATATCTGTCCGTTATAATTCACATGAAGTGAAATCTTATTATTCCGACCCTAGTTATTTCATAAAGTTGATCATTTCATCATATTTATCTCTGTTTTCCGCTAGCAGGTGCGTTCATGGCCACCGGCTGAACTTTATCTTGGGTAGGTGCGAACCCGCGTTGCATGGTGGTGGGGTAAGCAGGCAGTGCTTATGTGCCGTGGGTAGGGAGCAAGCGGCAGTTGAGGTTGAGGAAAGTCAAAAGCCCCTTTTGCACCATTACCATCTCCCCTGGCGAGGACCAAGTATTCATTGTTTAATGGCACCAAACTATCTTAACTTATGCCATATTTGTCCGCAACCAGTTGTGGGCGAGTTGGGTTGTTCACGTGGTTTTTATGCTAAATAATTGCTGCATTAGCGTTTTTCTTCCCGTATTGCAAGTGCATTTGGTGTATTAGGTATTTATTTATATTTTCTTGCTATTGTGACTGTTTTTTCGGTCTGGTGAAATTCAAATTAGTCAGCTTTCACTACAGTATGAGCTACAAAAAAGGCCGCCTTGCGGATATTCACTACTATCTACCTCGATTCTCGGTACTTCCTTTCCCCTCCCCTCTTCTTCGCCGCTTTTGCCTTCGCTGTCCCGACCATGAGCGGGACCAAGTTTCGCAATTGCGGCCCGCTGATTGAGGTGAGTTTCAGACGCCTGGAATGAAGCGTTGGTATGTTGTCCCGGAAGACTGAGTTAGCATTTTGAGTGAATTCAACATTTTGTTGTGTCCAAGTATATTAGTATTGACCGAGCAAGCACGTAGAAAGTTATTACGGGTTCAAAGACGCACAGTGCATTCACCCGCAAAATAACAACGAAGTCAAGCGTACGTACTGTTAAGTTTATCTCAATGAGAATAGCTGAGCAAACAAAAGGTTGTACTCACGCTTCTGGCATGTGCATTTCGTGCGCATATAAAAAATCGAAACTGTTTAGCTCGCCATAATTAGGCTATCACCTATAGAAACCCGCCTAAAAGTGCCTCGTGGCGCATGCTGTCTTCGTCCTCTGAATCATCTATTGTTTCGCTATTAGAACGCGTACGCCGATTTTCCGGCATGAGATGCGATAGGTCTGATGAATGAGATAACGAGTAAAGAGACCGAGCATGAAATTAAAGAGTTAAATAAATGGAGAAATTTGGGGAGGGGGGAGCATTTCTCAGCTAGGTGAGGTTCGGGCTGGCTTCATCAATACCCGGAGGTAAGCGTCCTTAGCGCTGGGCTATCCAGGCACGCTAGCAGTGCATAGCGTCATAGCTTAGTCTCTAGTATAGCATAACAAGCGGGTGGGAAAAGGAAGAGAGGGGGAGGGGAGAAAATGGAAAAGGGGGAGTGTAGCGTAGTTTAGAAAGAGAGAACTACAGTGACTGAAAAGCATAGAGAAAAAAGAGAGAGACAGAATCAAAGAGAATAAAAATTAGAGCGTGAAAAAGGGATGAAAAGAAATGAGAAGCGAGGAATGCAGAGAGATAGAAAGAAATGAAAACTAGAAAAAGAAAGGTAGAAAGGCTGAGAAATAAAAAAGAGATATAAACACGGATGAAAAAGGCACACGGAAGAAATAGACAATACGGAAAAGGCAAATCGGCAGAGGCTAGAGAGAAAAAGCTACGACTACGTAGCTGCCCAGCAGCTCCACTATCTCTTTTACATTACAACTCCAGGGCAAGCTAGGCTTCTCATCTTCTTTTGCATCCATGCTGAGCAGCGGTGGGCATACCAAACTGTGCTGCATACATTGGTGTTTCAAAACATATCACGCTTTGCCTTTAGACATAGGTGTCATTATTTTTATCGCGAAGCAGGAAAACTACGCGAGGTAACCACTTACCAATGAAATGTCGACTCTCCAAAATAAAACTTCAAGCATGTTACGCTCTGAAACAATCTCTTCTAGCCCTTATAATGTTTTAATCTGTCTCTACCGGGATGTCTCCACAGTGTCAAATACCACTTCTCCTACATCGCGTAGCTGTCTTAGCTATCCACCGAACTCCAGCGCTCAGAAGTTTAAGCACGGCTCTCCACGATAGAGCAACTTATGTGCTACATTCCATTCTTGGCTTTGAGACACTCTGGAGTAACCTCCCGAACTGATTCACACGGTCGTATTCTAAACCAGGCCTTTATAGTACATTCCCCTTGTTTACTAAGTATGTTGCCACCCCCGACTTGAAGGTGCTCGCGCATATTAGCTGTGAGTGACACCGGGAACCGGCAGAATACATGTCAGGCAACTGTTAACAGTTACAAGTCAGTTGAGAAGCAGAACATTCGGCATAGGTGTGGTTTATCTTCTTCCTATATTGAAAAACCCGGCAGTGCCGTAGCACCGTAGTAACCTGTAAAAACAGTGTACTCCTTTTTAATGTGGGGTTGACTTTTGCTTATGTTATCGACGAAGGACGCGGCTTGGCCATGACGCTAACCAGATCTCTGTTCTGCGTTCTGCAGGGCTTTTTCCAGTTTAGCGCATCTTCAGCTGTGAGCGGCCACACGTGCTGGGAAAACGACGGCATCATCGACAAGTATCAACTTCCTCCAGATATCACCGCCGGACAAATTCCGCTGTGGTTCCACCCTGGCAATTTGGACTCCGCTGGCGACACCAATCGGCAGTCGCTGCGTGACGTCATTCGAAGAAAATGCTATAAAAGAAACGCCTCACCGATTTGCCTTTTGTGGGCACGAAGGGACGCGGCTTGGCCATGACGCTAACCAGATCTCTGTTCTGCGTTCTGCAGGGCTTTTTCCAGTTTAGCGCATCTTCAGCTGTGAGCGGCCACACGTGCTGGGAAAACGACGGCATCATCGACAAGTATCAACTTCCTCCAGATATCACCGCCGGACAAATTCCGCTGTGGTTCCACCCTGGCAATTTGACTCCGCTGGCGACACCAATCGGCAGTCGCTGCGTGACGTCATTCGAAGAAAATGCTATAAAAGAAACGCCTCACCGATTTGCCTTTTGTGGGCACGAAGGACGCGGCTTGGCCATGACGCTAACCAGATCTCTGTTCTGCGTTCTGCAGGTCAGTTGTAACAATTATTCTCTTCGTAGTGATTGTCGTGGTATTATTGTCCTGCCGTGCCCACGGAAGTGCCTTAACCTTGCCTATGAATGTCTTTTCGTCTGCAAGTTGCTTCTCTGCGGGGACATTGAAACTAACCCAGGTCCCACGCAGAAAGAATTGTTTGAGCAGTTGCTTGAAGGTCAAACTGTAATCCGCAATGACATTGCAGAAATGAAAGCGCAATTACTTAATGTCGAAGGGCAGATCAGTAGCCTTCAGCAGATGGTCAGTCATATTGAAAAAAGGCTGTCTGAACTACCTTCATCACCGGAAGACGGAGTTCAAAATACGCTTAAATCCATAGAACACGTTATCACATTCCAGTCAAAGAAACTAACTGATCTTGAGGACAGAAACAGGCGATCAAACATAATAATTCATGGCGTTTCTGAATGCCCGAGGAAACGGAAGCGCTTCTTAAAGAAAAAGTTCTAACGACGATAATGCGGGATAAGATGAACGTACAATGTGAATCTATCGGCCGCATCCACAGGCTTGGACGCCTTGGCAGCAAACGCCCGGTCATTGTCTATCTCCAAAATTTCAATGAAAAGAAACTGATACTCGATAGCTGTCGCAAACTTAGAGGATCAGGCATATCTATTTCAAAATGACTATTCGCAAGCGACTTTGAAGAAACGGAAGTTTCTGTGGGAAAGCGCGAAAGCAGAAAAACTACAAGGTAAAAAAGTGCACTTGCTTCATGACAAGCTAAAGGTCGATAAAGAGCTATACTTTTGGGATGAGACAAAAAACATGCGTGTCAAAATAACGAACCAGCGATCTCAGCAGTCTGACACATGACCCGTTTTCAATGAGTTTGACAAGAGTTTACGTATAATCAACCTAAACGCTCGTAGTGTAATAAATAAAACAGTACCTTTGGAAGTCTCCTTACTAGAACAAGACCCCCCACATTGCCGTCATAACTGAAACGTGGCTACGGACTGAAATATGTGACGAGGACGTTTTCCCACCTTGTTATCAAATATTTCGTAAGGATAGGGCTTCTAGAGGAGGCGGCGTGGCTGTCCTCATTAAAAAACCCGTTAGATGCTGTTTCTTTGCAAGACATCCCCGGCCTAGAATGTTTATGCGTAAAAATCACATGCTGGGGCCATAACTTTTTGCTGTGTGCCATTTATAGGCCTCCTGATGCCACCCCTGAGTATCTGGACAAACTAGAAAAACACCTGTCTCAATTCCACAATCATAAAATACTCTTAATAGGGGACCTTAACTTACCAGGCGTTAATTGGGAGCGCTTTCAATCACTTTCTGAAAACAACAATCATTTCAATAGTATGCTGAGCATAATGTTAACTCATGACCTAGTGCAGATAGTGCGGGAACCAACACGTGTTCAAGGTACTTCGAAATCAGTACTGGATTTGGTTTTTTTACCCAGACAATTATCAGAGTGCACAGTTCAAGTTGTAGAAGGTATTTCTGATCATCTTCTTGTCAGTGTTTGCTTACACATTGTTGCTCCTATGAAATCAAATAATTCTGTGAAGCGTTCTTTCAAAGACTACTCACGTGCAGACGATGCATCCATAATAGAACATTTGGAAACATGTCTAACTGATTTCACCGACACTGATGTCAACTCACTTTGGTGCCGTTTCAAAGATATATGTAATTTCTGTACAGATACGTTTGTACCAACCAAACAAAAACTAGTTAATAGGCAGAGACACCATGGATGACGCGTGAAATCATCCACCTGAAGCGAAAAATAAAGAGATTAAAAAAACAATGCATATCTATTGGCAATCTAAAAGAACTAAAAGAAAACCTTGCACGTGCGGTAAGCTCTTCGAAAGATCACTATTTTAAGACGGTGCTACCAAACTTTATTTCAGAAGATCCTAAAAAGTTTTGGAATTATATAAGCGAAAAAAAGAAGCCAGTGTCTCAAATTTCTATTAATGGCTCAATTGTTAATGATCCTGGTGACATCGCATGTCATTTGAATGAGTACTTCCAGAGTGTTTTTAGTAAGTCTGGTGTTTGTCCAGCCAATCACACAACATTTCATCCCTCTGATGTCAGTTTCATCTCTTACCCTGGCGTGGTTCTATGCTATTGAACTTGAAAACGAAATCTTCATGTGGTCCTGACAACCTTCCTAACATGTTTCTGAAGCGATATGCTGAGTCTATTGCAAAGTTTCTTGTTATAATTTACCGTAATTCTTTACTTCATGGTAAACTACCGGATGACTGGAGGGTAGCTAGAGTCGTACCCATACACAAGAAAGGTGATCGATCTTTATTAGAAAATTATCGACCGATATCACTTACATCATCCTGTTGTAAACTTATTGAGCACATTATCGCCAATCAAATTAATGAATTCTTAGATGAACATTCAGTTCTCTCTAATTACCAACATGGGTTTAGAAAAGGCTACTCGACAGTTACACAATTAGTTACCGTTATTCATTCACTCGCTTCATGTTTTGATAAAAATGGTCAAATCGATGCAATATTTCTAGATTTCAGCAAAGCCTTTGATAGGGTTCCGCATGACAAACTGATCTTAAAACTCAGAAAAATTAAACTTCCGGAAATTTTAATCACATGGATTAGGAGTTATTTGACTAATCGATCCCAGTGTGTGGAAGTTAATGAGCGGCGGTCTGGCTATCTTCCGGTTGGTTCCGGGGTTCCTCAAGGGAGTGTATTAGGACCATTGTTGTTCTTGATATACATTAATGATATCGTTACAGTCATTGATCCTAGCATTGAAATTAGATTGTTTGCAGATGACTGCGTGTTGTTCCATGAAATCACTTCACCTAACGATCAGCACCACCTTAACACTGCTCTTGCTAACATTTCCGAATGGTGTAACACATGGGACATGAAACTTAATATTGGTAAGACAGTATATCTTCGTTTCTCTCGCAGAAAAGCTCCACTTTCCTTTGAATCAGGCTAGGCTCATTACCATTGCATGAGGAAACGGCATACAAGTACTTAGGTGTAACTCTTACTAATACTTTGTCGTGGAATACACATATAAATAGCATTTGTTCTTCTGCATACCGCAAGTTATATTTTTTAAGACATAAGCTCAAACAGTCTCCTCCAGCTGTTAAATTACTTGCTTATAACACACTAATTAGGCCAAAACTCGAATATGCATGTGTAGTATGGGACCCTTTACTAAAACCAAATTAATCACCTAGAAAATGTGCAAAGAAAAGCAGTCAGGTTATTTATTCCAAATTTTCACCGTATGACTCACCCTCTGAACTGATGCAGGCTAACAACATTCCATACCTTGCACTGAGACGGAAAGCTGCACGTTTGGAATTTCTTTACCTCCTTTGGAATCATAAACTAGCGATAACCCCTCACCATATCTTTCATCTTCTACATCAAGACTTACTCGCCACCATCATCCTAATTCTTTGACACCTTATTTTTCGAGAACAGATTTATTCAAATTTTCTTTTTTTCCCCGCACCGTACAGACTGGAATGATTCATTGTAGCATTTAATCGCATTGGGATCATTGCTCATTGCTAATTGCATTGACTATACTTGTTGCTTCGTTTGGTTGTTGTTTTATTCTCCCCCACCCTGCTTGGATCTGTACAAGGTCTGCAGTATTGAATAAAGAAAGAAAGAAAGAAAGT